>JAQGDQ010000640.1:7500-120401 GCA_030141605.1 Tubiluchus corallicola
TCACCACATGTTGGTGAAATAACTTTCTATTTATAATTTTTTTATAAGAAAAGAAAGGGCTAAGTAAAAAAGACCAAGGAAAATGACTGTTATCTGTTAACATTTGGTGGCATGGAATAGTTATGCGATACTACTGAATGAAACAATATACAAACGATACCATTTTATCAACACTGGTAAGCATATCAAAAACATTATAATGTTTGTTGGTTCCTTCTTATCGCAATTAATAACGCGAATTTAACGGTAATAAAGAAATTAATCATGGTAATACAGAGAAAAACGGCAATTTGCAGCCCTGCAAGAAAAATGTAGGCTGAAAAATGAAAGAGAAAACAAAAGGAAACAATAGAAAACAAAGTAAACAAGGAAAAGAGAGAAATACAGAAGAAGAAAAGGAAAAGGAAGATAAAACAAAAAAGAAAAAAGCACAAAAAGAAGGAAGATGTTATAAATAGAAAAAAGATTTGTTATTACAATCTAAAATAAACTGCGCAATGCTTTTTACTTAAAGATCGCTTAACCAATATCTGACTGCAATGCCACATGCTTCCTTGGAATTAGCAAACATACATCTGCGTAGATAAACTAGGGGACAACAACTCACGCATTCGGGACAACAGCTCACGCTGGACAACAACTGTCTAAACTAAGCTAAGCTAAGCTAAGCTAAGCTAAGCTAAGCAAAGCTAAACTAAACTAAACTAAACTAAACTAAACTAAACTAAACTAAACTAAACTAAACTAATCTAAACTAAACTAAACTAAACTAAACTAAACTAAACTACACTACACTACACTACACTACACTACACTACACTACACTACACTACACTACACTACACTACACTACACTACACTACACTACACTACACTACACTACACTACACTACACTACACTACACTACACTACACTACACTACACTACACTACACTACACTACACTAAACTAAACTAAACTAAACTAAACTAAACTAAACTAAACTAAACTAAACTAAACTAAACTAAACTAAACTAAACTAAACTAAACTAAACTAAACTACACTAAACTAAACTAAACTAAACAACATGACAGTCACAACAAATGTCTAATCGGCAAATAAACCGGTTGCACTTTTTCATAAACACAAATCTGCAGAGCAGCTATTTTTACACGAAATTAACACTTCAAGTAACCAAAAATGACTTTTTAATTTAAACAGAATGTAGAGACGAAGTTTCAAAGTATTGCAAAATACAGAGACATAAGTACAATAAAAAAGAAACTAAGCCAGTTAGCCTTGCTTTACAATAAATGAGCAATAAAACATCATGACTGAGATGTATTTTTCCTATATTACAATTCAGTTTAGTCAGTTTTTGTATTTTTCCATTTGTTAGGCTACGGAAATGGAAGAAATTTGATTGTTCCATTCCATCGACGACCCTTATATTGAATCCCTTATAGTTACATAAGTACCAATGGCATCTTTTAATAAAAAAATAGCGTAAAATTAATTAATATTACATTGATGTATAATATCGATTTTGACCACATTTGAATTAATTTTGACTGTGAAAATCTCATTGAGGTTTATAAAAAATCATTTCTTATATTTGATTTAGTAAACGAATGATAAATAACATCAGACTTTCAACTAAAGCATTTATTGAAATAACAGTTTTTATAATTTCCTTGTAACGAAAACCTTTGGTAATCATGAAACGTTAGTCCAATACATTTCAAATAATGAAGTTAAATTAAAGAATATAATAATTCATAAAAATATATTCAGCAAAACATTAAAATAGTATTAACAACTTTAAGGTATCAAAACTTACACTGCAATGCTATAACCGTCCAAACTTATCATGCAATAACTTACTATGTCTGCGAATGCACAAAAATGGTTCGTTTTAAATGACAATTTTATGACAATCATTATGACAATGGTCATAAAATTATTATGCTTTGCGACTTGATATGTAGGTGCCTTCTTCTTAGGGTTACGCAAAGTTCTCTCAGCAGAATGAATAGCTAAATCCGGTAGAGTGTTGTAGACATGCTATGATACAGTGCAAACATTTTTAATTGAAGGCTGAAAACTGGAACAATCTGGATCATTGACTTATTTCACATTACCTTTGAGATCCAACGACAGTCCTTGACAGAGAAGAGGTCTCCTTTATTTTTACATTCAAATCCCACGAGTAACACTTCTTCGAATGTTAGTTTTTTCGAAAATACATTAACATCGGCAATGTCTCCTTTGTAACTGCTTTGTACGTTTACGCTGTTTTGACTCTGTCCGTAGACGCAGACGTAATACCTCCCAAAAGACTGCCTAATATTTACTGCTAGTGTGTTAGCTGGTATAGGAACTCCGTTCATGAACGAAGTCAGGGAATCGTCTTCCAGAGCGAGTCGGAAGGCATCTGGCTTTGTTTGCGTGGCATAAGAAATGAGCGTTACTTCAATTGCGTTTCGAGCATCTGTGCGGATATATCCACAAGCATATCGTCAAGGCTTCAGTAGGTTTCGTTATAACGTCATTTATCTTTATGTAGTCAGTATCGCTGAACTCCTCAAATAAAAATTTTGTGAATGCTTCCTCTAAGTCAAAACAATTTGCTTCTTCTAGTTCTACTGGACGACCTCTGTGTTTCTTCAATTGCGCTCGATTGCCATACCCACCTTTTGCTGAATGAACTCGCAATTATTGATTTTTTGAAACGAAATTTGATGTACAGAAAGCAAATGTAAAAGCTCGGAGCTGAGGGAAGATTTGAACCAGAAGTCCTTTGAATTTTCATTTTCAACACACGGTTATGCAATTATGTTCATAATGTCATTAGGCTTGTAGTCCAAAGTTTCTAGTTCAAATCCAGAATCGCTTTTTCTTCATTTCTGTCAATCACGTTTGGTAACAAAAGATCAATAATTACGAGTTCAATTTTTCATTAATCTATAATTTTCAGATTAATGGCATAATAAATTAGTGTTTACCTTTGTTAGTTCTGCGTTTGCGAGTACGTTGCTTAGCACCACAAACATCTTTACTAATCAACACTGATAAAACAAAAACAGCAACAACAACAAAAAACAAACACGTTGACTATTCAATACTACCTATGCTCGCCTAAATAAAAACTGTCCTTTATATACCACATGCAATTACTTACGACATAATGATAATATAACAATAAACTTAAATTACAATGCTATAACCGTCCAAACTTTTCATGCAATAATTTACTATGCATTACTTTTCGAATGCACAATGGTTCGTTTTAAATCAGGAAATCAGCTTTCTTCTTATGCCCCTGCAGATGTAGGGTTCATGCTCTTTTGGAATAGTGTTTGTCGTTTACTCCATAACTTGCGGGCTTTGGAGCGCCAACAAACTGACCTCGTTGGAGAAATTAGTAACAGTGTCATGACAAAAAACCTAATAAAACATTTCAACCATTTAAAATGCACTTTGCTGATTGTTAGAATCGAGTTCCGTGAGTCGTATTTTACCTTGCAGATAAACAGTAAACTTTAATTTCCTATTTTGACACCTTTTCATTATTTATGTTCACTAAGTGTAAATTGTTTCTAGATCGTTACAATCAACTAGGTACCAGTTGTTAGTTTAGAAAATGTTCGTCCCCCCCGCCGGGTTGGGTTATTGGGTTATTGTCCATGCTGTTGAGAAGTGGAATTATTATCACGAAGTGCGTGAATTCATAATACGCTGCGACCACTCCCCTTTGCAACATTTGCACAGAATGAGACACTCCAATAGGAGAATTTCAAGGTGGGCACTCATTCTGCAAAACTATTTTTTAACTGTGAAACATCTACCTGGCCGAAAGAACGTGCCTGCTGACACATTATCACGCACATAACCAATATATGTCACAGTTATATATTTTTGCTAAAACATGATCGACATTTTATAAAACAAGAATAACATACACATTTTGACATGTTCGAAACACAGTAGAGTACCGCTTGAAAACCACTCGATGCTGAACATGTTGAAACAGACTTATTTTGGTTCTGTTAATATAAATATGTTTATTATCTTCATTCAAAGCTAATGATCTATTTGTGGTGGTGGAAGATGTCCACTCATTGGCTTACATGGCTTTGCTGATCTTAACATGCCGGGAAGATGTCGTTTCGGATCATGTGAGAGCACCGTGAGAGCACTATCTTGCACGGCAACTTAGTATAAAAAAATCAACCGTAAGGGCTATTATTAAGGGAGCACTGGAGGGTTGGCTTGTCAAACCGCGTGGCGGTTTCACAAGAAAGCTTGTCGATGAAGAAATTGGAGACTATGCCGTTAATCTTATAGAGACTCATCAAGAATTTACGATAGAGCAAATCATTGCGTCTATGCGCCGAGACATGCCTGAGAAACCACGCACAACCCGTTCAACGTTAACCAATGTTTTAAAAGGTCGCCTGATTGTAATGAAGAATTTTGAAGACGCTGTAGAGGATAGAAGTAGTGAGAGAGTGAAGAACGAACGCTTTATTTATGCACACTGGTTGATGGACAGAGGTTTGCAATGTGAAATTATATTCATTGACGAAGCGGGGATAAACCTGTGGATGAAGAGGACGAGAGGAAGGGCAATACAGGGTCAAAGAGCCGTGCGAGTTGTGGCTAGTCATCGCTGAGGCAATCTTACCATGACTTTGCAGTAAGCAATACAAATGGCCTGATATATCATTCCTTAACCTAGAAGGTGGAATGAATAGAGAACGTTTTATGCATAGCACCATGACCATAAAATACAATTTTAATTTGTAACTTGCACTTAATTGAGTTAATTACCGATCTATTCAAAGTACCGTATCTACATTTGACTTACCTAAGTCACATTTATGTTACCAAAACACATTCGAAATTCCTATGTCTACATTTGAGTTGTAAAACCTTTAAACTGTTGTGCACTATTAATGGCGAAAGGTTTTGTACAAGCCTTTTTGCTAGCCGAGTGGTAATGATAATAGTTTTTTACTGAAATTAAGCAGCACTAAAGTTGGTCAATGAATGGTTGGTTCATCACAATCTAGGTTTAATATTATAATCGCTCTTTGCTGTTCCAGTTACGAAACATTGTTTACTTCGTTGAAGGAGGAACAACTACAGCTTCTTGTGTCCTCATGAAAATTCTACTGCGTCTTTCTCTGTCCGGTCGTCATGGTTACTGAATTTCAATGCCAGGGTACAAATTTCTCCCTTTATCAAAAATAATTATTAATAATGTCGTTGTTTCAGAGTTCCTCAATAAAAATATCATTTAGAAGTACAACGTAACGGCTGATTTACAATTGTCAAAATTCTCGGACTGCTTTCACACGTAATTTTAATGTAATTACGCTTATTAGCATTACGATGAAAGACCATGAAACTAAATTACAACAACACTCTACTGTAATTATAATATAATTAACAGTCCATGTTTCAACAATTATCTTTTTCTGATGGGGCGGATCGTCATTCTTGTTAATTCCGTACTTGTCTTGTGATAAAAGTTAACACTAGGTGGGAAAGCGAGCGGATTAGTCGGTTTTGGCATAGACCTGCGATTTGGGGGGGGGGGGCAATATCACAGTATCTTGTAAAGTGAGTCAAGAGGGATCTTTTAGTACAACGTATTAATTTAAAGAAGATTCATGCAGATTAAAAATAGTATGGTTTAGGACTTCCATACCCAGTATAGAAAATCCAAATTACGTAGCCCTTCTTTTAATAATTGCATGTTCTGAAAATTAATATTACTGGTTTTCATAATGCTTCTGGTTGATGGAAATAAATTAATTTGTGACTTATTTTTGTTATTGAAAATTTCTAAAATTCTTATCAATTTTTGGTCGAAGGAATTGAACCGAATCCGCACTCTTCCTGAATTTTTTGCTGTCATTGTCGTTGTCGTTGTCGTTGTCGCTCTCGTTGTTATGTTATTGTGAGTTGACCTTTTAGGGTAAAACTCGTAACCCTTTAGGGTTTTTAGGTGACCATGTACCCGTAATGCGTAGCGCGTATGCAGCAGTTTGTATTTAAGTATATGGAATCTTTCTTTGCGGATGTAATGCGCAATCTGTAGTGTATGATGCGTGATCCGTATTCACTCAAACATGATCGCTATTGTCCGAATACGCATTACGCACAACACGCAAACGGGAAACCGCCGTTGCCTAGGTGATATAGCGAGTTTCCAAGTTTCCCATCATTTTCGCTGATTCCTGGTCAGTGGTTAGGTGAGTCCAAAACTTATGAACAGCAACACTAATTTTTCTTTCATTTGAGATGGAAAATGGGTAAAATTCTGTTGTTCTGCATGTGCTTTCTAGTTGCAGTACTTTCGCTAAGTGGTGATGCGCACCCTAATGTTTTCTCGTATGCAAAATGTTATGCACTCAAAACCTGTACTTCCTCTTCCGTCTAATTGTTGTTGGTTGTTGTTGGCATCCTTCTGTCTGGGAAGACAATGGAGTGTGTGCTAAGAGAGTCAGTTATTGATGGAGCTGCAGCGTCGACTGAGGCTGAGCCTTCTGATTCTTGAACCACTGGAGTGGCCTCTCCAGGTCGCACACGTGGGCAAGGTGTATGGAGATCCTGAGTTGCCCAGACAACAGGAACCCCCTCTCTTCCTCTCTGGTGTAGTCCAAAGGAAAGCGGAGCGATACGTTTGGCACCAGGTTGGCTGCAGGAGCTGCCGGAGTCAGTGGGCATGCTGCACTGGTCCGCCTTCGGGGCTCCACTCCTGATTTGGAAGGTTTACTCCTCTACATATGGCCGTTGGGTCACTTGACCTCCTCCGCCCTCTAGCCGTTGGCTGCTTGTGCAGCTCCTCCGCCTAGTGTCGAGATACAGTGTGGGCTTCCGTCTAATAGTACTGTAATAAGCTAGTGCCAGCGCTGTAATTATCGTGCTGAAATTTCGACAGAGACATTGCTTCCAAAAATTGTTGTTTCCAAGTATTGCGACCAAGAAAGAGCAGCGTGAGTAATATACGCATAGGGCTCGCGGACATGTAGTTTATATAGCGTATTTATTCCAAAGCCAATAATACAGAAATGACAAACTCTTACACAAAAATGTACAATATAGAGATATCAGAAATAATCTTAAATAAGATATAGGAAAATAAATTAGAATGGGCGGCACAAATTATTGTCTGCTCATTTCAGAAGGTAAACTTGAAAGACATGAGCCGAACAGGGAATACAGAATAACGGAAGTGCAGGAAGTGCAAGACAAAAACAAATAAAGCCTGCTAGGTAACGAGTATGAAGATGTAGTGAGAACGGTGATGAACGGTAGTGAGAACGAAAAAATGTAATGATTAGATTTAGTGTAGAATTTTAATCTTAATTAATGTGCCATAGCAGCCAACATGGCAATGTGCAAAAGGGGTAGAAAGCGGCTACACTTATCAGGTGACAAGCAAATCTACTTCTGCAACTTCTTCATCTTCTCCTTATTCTCTTTCTTTATTTTACTGCTTCTCTTTCTTCTTTACTTACTTGCACTAATTAGGTTGAATGATAAATTTCAAAATAATTACAAATTTTTGTAATTTAGAGTTATGTTCTAATGCTAAATAGTTTAACCTTTTTTTAAACTTGCGAACAGTAGTATTTTCATTTATAATGTTGTTAGGTAGGTAGTTCAAATTAGAGGCCCGTAAAATCTAACAAAATGCTTAACAACATTAGCACAATTAGCACAACATTAACCTAAATAATGATGATTGTGACGATGAATTTAAAGTCACATACAACAAAAATGTATAAGGAAATTGTTTTCTCTGTCTTATCGTGGCAGTGCAAAGGAAATGACCCGTAAATTTTGCTATCCCTTATTTTGATTTGTTGCTAAGCAAATGTTCGTTTTCCTTAAAATCGCGCCTTGAAATTTGCGATCATGGTCATCTGAGATGCTTCAGATTATCTAATGTGTATCGTACTTCGAAAATTTTACAGCAGATGGAAGGACATATTATATGTATAATTTTTGTATATCAGAACTCTCTCAGATGTACTTAAATGTGCAGGCCTATTGTTATGCTTCATCTACGAATAAATTTATTAATTTATTAATTAGTTTTATCTACTAGCTCTCATTTATCTTTTATCAGTTACTGTGTGCAACTAATTTTGAAATTGAAATTGACATTAAAAAATTTAGATATTTCTTTAAATTCAGTTTAGCGGAATATTAAAAAATGTGGAAACGCATGGAAACATCCATACACATCACGAATTCGTCATCGTGAATTCACAATGGATTGTCATAAACTTCATACGAATATACTATAATATATAATATACCATACTATAACTGAGTCGGATTTTCGGTCCGCCACTTTGAATTCAAGATGACAAAAACATTATTTAAGAAAAACAGCGTAAGACTTCGTCGGTTCGCAACCAAGCCTCGTGAAACTTTATTAGATTATACTTGAACGAATTCCTCATCGACTGATTGTGTCGAATTTCAATCCGCCATTTTAAATTCAAGATGGCGGTGATAACATTATGTTAAAAAAAAACGAAGGCTCCGCCGATTCGCAATATATCGTCGTGAAACTTCATGCAAACGCATTAGAAAAAATTCCGTATCCACTGACGAAGTCGGATTTCCAATCCACCACTTTGAGTTCAAGATGGCCGCCATAACATCACCAAACGCCTAACGCTTTGCCAGTTCGCAATGGATCGTCATGAAGCTTTACAGACATGTACTAGAACGATCTTCACATTCATTGACAAAGCAAGTTTTTCAGCCACCATATCAAATTCAAGATGGAGGCATTGACATCAATTCTAACCCATGATCTTGAATTCAGCGAGTCCTTCAGTTCGAGTCGAATTTGTTAAAATAAGTCCAACTTTTTTTTTTGCATTTCCTTAATTTTAATTAATTTTAGTAAATTTACAAACGTTTGCACGTGTAATAAAATCTTGCGGCTGTAGTTTAGCCGCGAATTTTCGTACAGCAGTAAATACTGCTCGTAATAGCCTTATCATTATTGAGAGTTGTCAAATAAAATTATTAAAGGCGAGCACACTTTTTATTTTGTCAAGTTCCGCTGCATTAAGCTGATAGAAAAATTGACAATTTATGAAGTGGCAATAAAAACTGTTTAGCCGTGCTGCGAATTCAGCAGAGTGAGGTTGGTTGCATGATCAAGTTGAAAGCAAATTCTTAATAAATTAAAAATTTCTAAACGAACCTTACCGCAAAACTTCTTGAAGGCATCTTTTTGTAAGAACGGCTTGCAGCACGGAATTATTTACTTCTGCAAAGAAACGTTCATTCGTTTCACAACTATCAGTACAGATTGTCAATCTGATTTGACGATACTTTTTGCACCAGGTGACACAAATGATAATTTATCTAAACGCGATATTATTTTATAAATATTTTTTGCGCACAGTCGACCTGGTCTTGAATCAGACACTCAGTGAACGATTCAGTAACTCACAATGGCTGTAGCGTTATAGAAACTAATTATTTTGCTAATTATGTGGAAGGAGTGGTGATTGTTTAATTGAGACCGTTACGTTCAGTGAACTACTAAATTTATGATTTTTGACACTAGATCACAATCATTGCTGAAGTGTCTTAGAATCGCAAAAGCTTTCTAACACGGCAGGCAACGGCAGGCGAAAAATCATTTTTTGTGCAAAAAAGTTCAAATTACTTCACGAAAACAGGTTATTCAAGATCATATCTTCTTTATTGTTAATGTTACGTAAAGACACTATAATAAGAGAATTTATTTTTAGAATGGAAGTGAAACCAACAAGCTTAATTGACTGATGGCAGCAAAAAAATTTACACGTATACTTGACATAATTTTAAAGGTATTCTGAATCAAATAGCAGAGAGTACTTGGAAATGTGCTCAGAACACTAATAACTGATCTAAATTTCAGGATTAAATTTCGCATCGTTGTCACACGCGAAAGAAAATAATCTACATTAATTTTGAATAGCATATAAGTTATATTAAAGCACAGCAGGTGGTGCAATTGTGTAACACGCACCACAACTTATCAGGCTTATTAGCACTTCACATGTAACAAGCTTGTTCACAACATAACAGGCATAAGCATATGTGATAGATCGTATAGATCCTTACAGATCTTACTAGCACGAAACTGAGTTACTGACCTCATACCCTGAGCAATAAATCATCGATTGGGGATCGTGAGTAGATGTTTTATCCTTTTTCACTCTTTACTCAGTATTACCTCTTCTGAGGACCAGTTTGGTACACATATAAAGCGGAGCTTCCTTTAGCAAAAGCGATAAGATGTTGATGGCTTGATGCTGATTTCAAACCGATTAGTGGTCGTGTTTTTAGTAGTTAATAATATATGTAGTGAATACTTATTGTATAATAATTTTATTAGTTAAAAAATTTTGAAATTGGAAGAGAGGTATGATGGAAGCGGTTCATAGCAAACTGCAGAGGGAAAAATTGAAATTTGAAAATCCGATATATGCCATCCATTTCTACTACATAACTTTATTTGCTCCCTGCACTGCACTGTAAAGATATTACGGAGAGAGGGGGGGGGGGGAGAAATTATATGTGCAAAGGTTTACGAAAATCAGTGTTTGAAAAACCGGTATTATAATTTGCGTTACATTGCGCACTAGAATAGCTGCTCTGTTAACCTTCAAATTATAAAAAACCATATTTAATATTTAATAGCACTTTATCTAACTTAACGGCTACAATTGCTTGAAGAGAGACGACGATACGAATTTTCCCCCTTTTCTTAAACACATTCATCCGGTAAAATGTTGTCTATCTGGCTGATTGTCTGTGTGACCTTTTTCCTTATGGCTATCAGTCAGCTAGGTGTAAAATCCAATAGAAAATAGGAGAGAGCTGGGGAGAGAGAGCGAGAGATGGAAAGGAGGGAGGAAGAGCGAGAGAGAGAGAGAGAGAGAGAGAGAGAGAGAAAGAGAGAAAGAAAGAAAAAGAGAGAGGGGGTGGCAAAGAGAAATTGAAGTATAGTTTCATTGTAACACATTGTCTGTAGTTTTACACTTAACTTATGGTCACCAATGTTTTTGAAGAATTTCACCATTACTGCTATTACTAATTACAATATTTGCCACCAGGTAATAAAGTTGCTGCCAATGCCAAAATTCTTTGCAGCGAGGGCAGTGCTGAAAATACGACGTCTCGTGACGTCGAGAACAATGCAGCAAAATGCAGTTTTGCTGCAAATAAAAACAAAGCATCTGGTTGTTATTCATTAATGTATTTGATTATTGCATGTGCATTATTGCAAAATGCGTATATGGTTTAATGACATCCTACACAAGCTGAAAGTAGCCGATTCTTTGTAACGTTACCAGGAAAGCGAATAGCCCTTGAATACTTTTTTTCAGAGAAATTAATAAGGATATTCGAATCCTACTCTTACAAGTAACACTTGTTTGTTAAAAAACTGTACGTACTGATTCACAGTCACACAGTTTCATAACAAAACAAAGAATAATCTCTTGCAATGGCATGTGAATGTAAAAAGATTCGAAATCACGGGCATACCTCTTCTACCCTCGTTACAGTGAACCAGTTACACAGTGAGAAATAATGCATTGTATCAAGAGCAACACGAAGTTGAAAGGTTCATAATTTTGTTACAAATTTTGTAAAATAACATTAAAAATGGACAGCCACATTAGTGTACATTAATTGGCCTGTCACGTAATTATCTTAATTAAGACGTATTCAATATTATGGTAATTAAACAGGAAGAACTACTAATTATTTTACCGAGTACATTAAATGGGCGACTAAAACTACGCTGTTCGACGATAGATGGCGGCCACTCTGTGTACTTTTAGATTCTTTCGGTCTTCTTTAGTTCTTCATGTCAGCGAAAAATGTCGCGCTTTTTGTAAAATATAGAGGTTTCTTGCGAAAACAAATTTTTGAGCGTTTTCTACTTAATACATTCAATGGCGTTAAATATTTACGATGCTTAATAAGGGGAAGGTGTTCGTATAAAGGTGAGATAAATTCAGTTATTGATTTTTTCCTATGTGATGATTGACTATACACGCCCCACCTATTGTTGCCACGCATTCCTTTCCACCACCACCGCCCATGATGCATCATTCCTCAAATCTAGAGTTGTGTTTGCTAAATCTTTTTGCAGTATATCTATATATGTCGGTAGCTTCTCGTCGGCTTCTTTTTCGTTTCAAGAGTTTTGCGTAATGCGGAGACTCTTGAGATAGGCCTAGTCTTAGTGCATGCACAATCTAATGTAATGTTCATACTTGCATTTGATTACACGATGGATTCTTCTTCACCATACCATATAGATAACCATTGGATATTCTGTCAGGCCATTTAATTCCTACTTATTTTCTGTGGAAACATCTTTGAAAGCATAAATTTCTTTTTGTTTCTTAAGTAAAATTGTCCATAGCTCAGCATTGTACAAAACACGCTTTCAACTGAAGTTGAATGGACCCGGACTTTAGTTTCAACTGGAAGTCTATTGTTTTCAAAAAGCTGAATAAGCAGACAACGCAAGAATTTTCCTTCTTTGTATGTCGGCTTCGGTGTCTAACGAGCTTCCAAAGTATTAACATCTTTTCCGCGAATCATTACCTCTTCTCTGAATATAGCCGTCTTCAGTCTTTGCATTGCTGACTTTAAGATTATATTTTTCGAAACGGGGGCTGATCGTGCACTTTGCGTCTTGCGGTACATTCTGGAGACTACGATCAAGTTTATGCTGCCTTAATGATTTGCATGCCAAACTTTTTACTTAGACTGATATAGTAGAGTTCGATAACAAAGGCTTTAATAAGTTTGATTATCAGAGCGCTGAGCGCTGAAACTCTGCTTGGCTTCCGATGAGAGACGTTCTTTTGTCTTGGAAGATTACTTCTGACATGCCGAGTAGGTATAATAGCGAATGGTTAACACCAAGCGTGTAGTTCGTCAATGGATTACATCTGGATTGACATGTTAAATTTGTATTATTCTTGTATTGCAGCTCGTTATCATCAAGTGAAAGACTGTTGTTAAAATAAAGTTTTATCACCAAGCAACTTTGGACATACACTATCTTTGGGTGAATCTGAGTTTAGTTTTGGAACAACCTTATATATCGTGTTACCTTGATGATAATGTACAAAGTATGATAACCCGACTATGGAAGTCATATAGGTTTCACTACGGCTATATTAGACAACAAATAGGCTTGTATATATTACTTCGAGCATTATAGAGTAACGGTTCGTCGCTACTTCACTTAAGAATAGTTCTTATCTTCGTGTCCAAAGCACCAGGAAAGTGAATTCGTACATAAAGCTAAAAAAATCGCCTTAAAATTTTGTGTCACATGTAACTCCAAATAGTGCAAACTTCTACAAGTTCATTGTTGCGCCTGATTAACTTGAAGATCATTGAGAAATATTTAGCTTTTACGTGATCGTTAATTTTCTTACAATGAGTATTTCTAGACAAGAACAACCGGCAACGGATTTGTCAAGACAGATAAACTTTGTAATGGTCACATTTTTATGTCAAGATCTTTTTGGGCTTTGTGTGTTTTGAGTAAACATATCAAATATTTTATGTTGCTTTGTACAATAAATGAAGCATTTCTCATGGGGTACAGGCGTACAGGCGTATTTTTCTCAAATAGCTAAGTTTCCAGAATGCTTGAACAAAAACACGATAGGCCACAGCTTAGCTGGAACAATTATTTATATATATATATATATCACGTATACAAGCATTTTCTGCCACACCTTACGAATTACTACTCTGTCCTGCTGTAGCATCTGACAACACAGTGTAGTTCGGGCATTGGTAAATTTGACGTTGCTATGGTGACCAAGTCAATTTTTGTCTGCCATCTAGGGGCGAGTTTAAAAAGACTTGCAAGTGTGTAATTGCACAATTTGCTTCTACACAAACTTAACCTACATGCCGTCTTATAGCGCACAGAGGTTTTATTAGCAATAACGCTGTGCGGTAAATTTAAACCACCGCGTTGACACTTATGCGCAGCCATTTTAATGGCCAGTCGTTGTATAAGAAATTTAAGCAAGTTTAAGTAACAATGCACAAAGTTCGAAAAAATAATCAGATCATTAGTAGTGCACGCTTTACTAATTACTGCACAAAAGTACAAATTACTTTATCTTGCCAATAATATCATTAATAATAGGCCTACATTTTTGGTGAGTCACTGGGATAGTGAGTAAAAGCGTTTTATCAGTTGGCATAAACATAATAAATTACTAAATTTTCTTTTCCATCAAACAGGAAAGTATAATGCTAAGTAATGTAATTTTTATATAGAAAGTTTTTAGGGCACATTCAAAAATGACCCTGTCTCTGCCTTTAAGCCTACGCACTATTATAGTGCAAAAGAATGTCGCTTGTATTAGCAATAATAACTGTTGTACAATGCACACACTTTGGGCTAAATAAAGAACATTCGTGGTGTAGCACATTTAAAGCAATAACCTCAAAATTTATAATTATAACAAAAATATCAACCATTATTAAAACATCTATACACGCGGGCAAGGGCTACCTTCCCATTACTGTTGCTGCGACCTTTAATCCGAGTGTGATTCTTTTATTGTATAATTGTTATTTGATTCGGTGTGGGTGGAGCTAAGCACATTTCCGGATCAGTTCCAAAGTCAGGGGAGGTGCTTGGACTGACGATATTCACCGAATCAATTACAGTAAATTGTTCTCTTCTCCAACTTAATAAGTTACCTTCAGTGTTGTAACAAGACTTTGACATCGACACTGAAAAACCAATTAACAGCTTTCTAAATATCCTCCTAATAGTTGAACCATCAGTGTGTTAGAGCCGTTGACGAAAGTAAATATATGTGATTACAGATTATATTCATGTTAATACGTTTGAATGGCATGCTTAAAATCTTTACAAAATAATAGAACTTCTCGAAACTTATCGAAAAATCAGGACGCTGTTAGTCTAATATTAGCTACCTGGGATGCTGCATGAATGCAAAAAAATCAGTTCTTGATGTAACAGGTAGGCCGAGAAAAACTGAAATTGGCCAATATTTTTTACAAGTTGACGGCACATTAATGTTCAGACAAAGACGGTTGGTTGAGATTACGAAAGTCAGTTGCACTTAGCACTTCCTGCACTGAGAATGTCACATCTGTCAGCATTTGAAATAGTTTTTTGGATTAATCGGCCTACGAGGTGTTTGCTTTTGTCCAGAAATGAGGACCAAACCAGACTCAATTGCTGTTACATCACTCAAACCACTTCCTAAACCTGAAATGCATTATGTTACAGTACAACAATTACAGTGTCTTTTTAGAAATGACGAACGCCGATAATAATTTTTATTCAGGTAGATTTAATCAGAACGTTTTGTTAACACCGGCTAACACCTTTATAGCTGCTTTTGTAATAGAATGATCGTGAACGTGGATAATAAATGGATAATTATAAACTATTAGTAATTTCCGATGTGGCCCACAAAATAAAATACAAGCAAATGGTATTGCAGAAAATCATTAGACTGCAAGCATTAAAAATACATCGAAAAGTGAAAACTGTGTTTTACTTTCTGTTTTACAGCGCCAGGCTGTTAATTATGTTGACTTGTCGTGACAATAATAATAGTTTGTTGGCACCCATTTTTCTTTTTAGAATCACACTCACATTTTACGTCTACTATCGTATATCCTGTTGTATCTAGTGTTGTTTTCATCCTCGTCGTTGGTTTAAGTATCAAAAGTTCAAGGATTACAATTTGAAATTGCATTAGAGAATATTTCTTGAGTTTACTTACCTGCTACTAACCCATCAACGTAAACAACCCATTTTCCTCCTTTGACTTCCCAAGTAGCGCAAACAAAGCGCCAGTCTGAATCTCTAATTGATCGAGTTCTGTGGCTTAAATTTATTGCGAGATAAATAAAATGCAATAATTTTAATATATCTGTACATCCAAGTGCTTATTTTTATTTGACAGTAAATTATGAGGAAATTGTCTATTATAGCACAACTTTCTCTCTATTATTATTGTTTATGTTTGAGAAAACGAATGCTAAGAAATTGATTTTGTACATGTCTCTTTTCCTTAGCTCTCATTCTAAGCTACTCCAACTTTACTACAAAAAAATCATTCAAAATGTCAAAGAATCAGTAAGCTATTTGTTAATAGTGTAAGAAAATACCATCCAAAAAATAGAAATTTAAATCGGGACTTTAAAAATGGTCACAGAATAGTTTGCTCCAGTTCGCCACTAACGTGTAAGGCAGGACTGTCTCCAATAAAAAAGAAGCAAATTCTTTTTGCAAACGCGGGGCCTGAGGGAACCTCGTAGGAAAAGAAAAACATTAAATCGGGCACTGCAGGACTATTCCCTGGCTCTGCTTTCATTCACTGAAATGAAAATGTCTGTTTATCTGTTGTGCCTTGAAGACTTGGAGCGAGCTGTGCTACTGAGAACTTGACAACGCCCATTCATAATGATACTATGATACAAGCTAGAACAACATTATTTTAAAACATTTAATGGCGTCACTGTTCATTAGCAGCAGTAGACTAATACTAATGATAGTACTAGTAGTAGTGGCAGCAGCAGCAATAATGGTAATGGTGGTAGTAGTGATAGCGGCAGTTGGAGCGGTGGTGGTAGTTATGGTGATGGTGGCAGCACCGGTAACTATTGCGATTATAGTGCGTGTGTGATGCGATGATGGCAGGGGTGGCGATGGGATTCTGAAGATATATCGGTGTTAGTTGTCGGGAGTGGGGTGTTGTTGTTGTTGTATTTGATTTTGCTGCTGCTGCCGTTGGTGCTGCTGTTGTTGTTGCTGTTGGTGCTATTATAGTTGTTGTTTTTGTTACCACATTCTCTGCCGTCGGCTTGCAGCGTGCCAAAGTGAATTAACAACAGTTATGATTAATTAATATTTCACTGTATAGTGGTCCAGTTCACTATATTCCTGTATTAAAAAGCAAAAACGAAATACCTGTTTTATACCTGGCAGTTAATAAATTGTTGAATATAACTAACTAGGTGCAGCGTTCCATTTCAGATGACCCATGTGACTCACCCTCCAGGGTGCACCACTCACTAAAAAAACGTATTTTCAATCTTATATGGTAATTTAAAATTTTACTTAGTTAGTGACGTGTGTGCTACGAATGCTCTGATTATTTTTTCAAACTTTACACAATGTTATCTAAACTTCTTTCGAATGACTTCTCAGCCATGAATCCATTAAGTATGTTGCATTCAACTAACTCAACTAAAACAGTATAACACAGATAAGATTGGTTGTTTGGTCACCCCATGGGTAGATCTGTTAGTTGATTAGTTATAGTCAAATTCATCTGTAGCGTATGGTGCGCAGTTTTTACTTTTTCTAACTTATGCGCAAAGAGGCATCTACAACTGTAGCATGTCAAACGGGCACACTTTATTATGCATTAAGATAATCAGACTATGTATTAATGTGCCACTGCCTCATTTTCTATAGCTGTATAAGTATTGTCACTGTGTATGTTTGTTAAATACGAGTCAAAATAAAATAATTGGTTAAAGTCTATTTGTTCTTGTGGTTAATGCTGCTTGCTGATTATTGTTGTTTACTGCGTGGCGTGTGAGGTAGCCACGATGGGCATGGCAAACTATCAAGACTTTATTTAATAACTACACATTTATTAAATATCAAACACAGCACGGTAAATATACGAGGATAGTAATGGCAGCCCTCCGTCTTCAAGTCAGTTCCTAATCTCTCTCGAGGTGCGGGCCTCAAAACACTTTTGTCTAACTACCTAATGCCCCGTGAGCTTCTGCGCATAAGGATTACATCATCAGTCTTTACTTCTGAGTCAGCCGGTCGAACATTAGCTGGTCACGTGATGCCACACCTAACTAGGCTTCTATCCACGACGATAGTTTAATCTTGCATCGTCAAGCATTTAATCTTGAATTTTTAAGTTAATAATTTAATCACCAATTTAATCAAAATCACTGTTTAACACAGATTTCCTTTATTGTCAATGTTCCGGCGCCATTTTTAAACCGTTGCATTGAACCTACAATTAAGCCTACACTTAAATTTTCAGATAATTTTCATTATTTTTTTTCTTTTACAGTGTGGGACAATCTAACAAGCCCTGCTTTTTGATTGCCCGCAACACGTTTACATTTGCATATATAGCAAACCTAAACTATGGTATATCTAAACTAGTTATGTGCTCAAGGTACTTAAGTAAACTGTATACGAATTTACTAAGCAACATGCAACAGCGATAATTCTCTTGTTTATCTTTCAACCCTACAGTGTTTTGAGAGTCAAGTCTTGTGCGCAGATTCTTAAGTGCAGGTAGACTATTGTTGATAGTCTGTAATTCAGGAAATAGAATAAGCCGACTTAGCTGTATGGAATGCTCAATCTCGAGTAATAAAATTAACCAAAAAAATAGGTATCGAGTCGCAAATGTAACAACAAAGTTTAAAATTTCAACACAAAAACTTTATAGGTTTGTTCGTTTGTCGCTTGTTCAAAATTACGAAAAATAGTTTTTTACAATCCTGTTTTATTTACAAAAACATCACAATTTCTTTGCCATTTTTAATCCGTAACGATACTTGAAGTTTAGAAAATAAAGACGACAACTTGAAAAAAGAGATCTTTTGCTCTATACTTAAGCATAAAAATTTGATATAATGACATAATCTAGTTCTACAGTTGTTTCACAATTTCATCTGTTCTACCTGAATACTCAAGTTCTCCAACAATGTAAACATGGTAGTTTCTACATTGCTGCCCGGCCACACAAAGGTGATGCCAATTCCCGTCAAAAAGCTTTACAGCAGAATCAGATGTATAATCTTTCATACAACAGTTAGCGCAAAATTAACAATGGTTTATGTAAATAACCAGCAAGTTTTCATAGCAACCAATTTTCTCAAGTGACATTTGCCTTATAGGACCAACATAAGCCAATGAGCTTGAATGAAACAATTTCAAAAGAACATGTTGATTAGTTGAAAATTTTTTGTTCCAGAGAAAAGGTTCATGTGAAAAGAAAACAATTATTAAAAAATACTGGTCATAATATAGAAATTGCTAATAACATGTTAATAAGATGAACAAAAATCATTCTGAATGACCTGCTGTAGTTAGTTTATAGTCGGTCAGTTATGTAACAGACACCCCAAAAAACTGTGATACGCTGCTGCCATCTTTGAACCGATTAATGACTCTTTTCACCAAGATACGTAAGTGTTGGAAAGAACCCAAAGCTTGTACGTGGCTGAAAACACAAGAAAATAATACACAATTAAAAACAGAAATGTTCATTTTTATACAGATCACCAGACTGTAAGTTGCACTCAGTATGTGAAACTAGCTGTTATTTGATTATTGTGGTAGGATCGGTACCTATCCAAGGAGACTAAACCAGCAGAAGTATCTTAACAATAATCAGAGTTGTGTAAGTTCTTCTCAGCGCGGTAATTAGCTGGAGGCAGTTACAGATAAAAATATCTAAACGCAATTCTCCTTACGGTGAATCAGGAAGTAGAACCTTCCTCCACACACACGCACGCGCACACGCACGCGCACGCGCACACGCACACTCACACGCGCGCACACACACACACACACACACACACACACACAGGAAACATTGGAGTTGTACAAAGCTGTGATCAAACAGAGAATGAAAAGAATTGGAATGTGTTGCACGCCTGACCTTTACATATTTATTAATGTATACATTTAATTAATTTGATAGCGTGATCCTCGAAATACAA
Source organism: Tubiluchus corallicola (assembly GCA_030141605.1). NCBI lineage: Eukaryota > Metazoa > Priapulida > Priapulimorpha > Priapulimorphida > Tubiluchidae > Tubiluchus > Tubiluchus corallicola. The sequence continues at coordinate 27,327 of JAQGDQ010000640.1, forward strand.
ACTGTTTAGTAAATAAAAAATAAACAGATTAGCAGATGAAGGCCCTCAGTTCCAGGCCACTTTTTCGGAAAAAATTGCAAGAATAGATAGAAGAAATCATGCTTTTAAGAATGAGGACAAGTGAATTGGTGATTAGTAAATTATGACAGCAACTTTTAGCTTAGTCGCTTGATGTGATTTATTGATACCTGCCTAGCTGATGAAATAGTTGGGCTGATAGTTGGTTGGTTGCCTAAATTATAAATAATTAATTAATACCTGCTGCATATCTAATCATTGGCTAACTAACAGGTTGATCAATAGATAGGGGGCGCCAAAATGGATGCTTACTGGTTACTAGTAGTTGCTAGTAGTACTAGTTTATTGACTGTAACATTTCAGTCCAAAGTTTTCCACTTTTCAGAAAACAGCAACATTATAAAAGGGTTAAAACAGTTGACAATAATGAATTTAAATTTACATGAAATAGGCTGCTACATGTACAGAATGGTACATAACATTTTTCTAGGGGGTAGAAAAACAATAAAGTAACAGTACAGAACAATTTATTACACTAAAGTACAGCTGAAACTAACGTCAAAGTTACAAATCAATCATGTCCTCAATGTTTAGTATGAAAGCCTCAGGCGTCTCGCACAGCCTACGATCTTGAAGGATGCGAAGAACAGCAACTTGAAAACTCTTAGAATAATTTTGTTCGACTGAACTGGAAGACACGGGAATTCGTTGGGCCTCACCGCATCAAGCCCACTAGAGCTATCCTGTAGGATAAAACGGTCGCTTAGATGATCCCTATGAAAGAAACAAGTCTGCAGAATGTGTCGGAAGAGATTGAGTTCTGTGAGTGGGTCCTCCGATCATACCCTTCAAGGGTACAAGCTGTGCGAAACACCTGAAAGGCTTTCCTTAGGGTATGGTAGATAAGCAATATTTTGATGTAATTGTTCTGTAATGTTACTCTTTGCTTCTGAAACACCCCTGGATTATAAATCTACTAATAAAGTGCAAAAAGATTATAATGGTTAAACAAATGACTTGCATAATATTTTAGTATTCATAATATTCTGTACTCCTTTCTACTTTACCTGAACGACGACGACGACGACGACGACGACGACGACGACGACGACGACGACGACGACGATGATGAGTCTTTATTAGCCTCTTTTTGCAGGCAAAAATATCTGAACTAACATTATACCATTTTACATAGACACTATACAGAGTGAATTCTACAATATTACATTTACGGATTCTGTAATTAGCTTTTCTAATTTGTGCCTATAACATTTCTTACAGTGATATTAAACAAGAAGTATTAAAGTGCGTGCTAAAATCAAGATTATTAATGCAGCAAGTTTCCTGTAAAGTAACATAAAAATGCGGATAAATTGACATACCTAGAGAACTATATAGGTTTCAGTTTACTAAATAAATAATTTATTTTGAATTCCAATTCAGTTAAGTGCCGATACAAGTTTTTGTCTGAATAAAGAAGCTTCACAATTTGGTGAGCTGTTAAATCCTTATTATGAATGAGATAGGTAATTAAATTTTCAAGAAACCGAAGTTGCTCTTCCGTTAAGACAAATCTCTGGATTTGGGCAGGTGCTAGGAGAGATCGGATAAGCGTTTCCTTTAAATGTCAAGTCTTCCAACCGCCATGATGCGAGATCGCCATCAATGTTGAAGCAAGTGGTGGACATTTCCTCTGAAAATGCACACGTCATATTTTAATGTAAGCACCTCAAGTAAAAAATGAACTTGGCTTGCATTAAAAATTCTATTTTAGCAGATTTAAAGTTTCACATTTATCCACTTGGAAACTTATTCGGATTGCAAAAGAATGCTAGCTGACCTACCATCGGTCTTGCCTGTTTTTCAAGTTGTTATGTAACTAAACGTTCTAATAGACAAAAAGACGTAACGGCCAATTAATTTTGTAAAACTTCAACAGAACACAGATTACTGTGCATTTAACTTTGATGTCTACAAAATGATTGAAAGCATAAAACACAAATCGTACAATTATATAAAAATAAATACCATATACAAGTTTTATTACAATGTAAAAAAGCAGCTGATTTCAAAAATAGCAAAATAGACAAGTGATTAATGTTTAGTCGTGAAATTATTTCCTCAAAATCGAGATTTTCGCTACAATCATGGGTAAGAGGTCAACAAAGCAAAATATTAATATTGAAGGAACTTCGTAATCCCTTCAAGCTTTTCAGACGGAGAGATTGTTCCTACAACGCTTATCGCATTACCTCTTTGACAAGGTAACGGATAAACGCAGGAATAAAAAGCTTGTAGACCTAGTCTCTCCCGAGGCACATTGAATTCGTTTATATAATATACTAAGGAATTTTTACTTTCATTGTCAAAGGTACCAAAAGTTTCAATAGCAACTGGCACAAAATTGAAAGTTGGCAAAAGACTGTTGTGTTTTATATAAAAGTGAAAAGTCCCAGCAGCTTGAAGGGCCAACAAGTTAGAATTGTTTGTTGTGAAAAAAACTGGCAGCGATTCAATGAGATCAAGCATGAAAATAGACCTTATTGCATCTTTGGCACTTAATTTAACGTTCTATTTTCCAAGCAATAATTAACTTATTTTAGAAAAACGTGACACCAACATGCGCCGCTTTTTGTGCTCAATCCAGCTGTGCTAAGTATTTTACACTGAACGGTTCTAAGCTTGTCGTCATAGATTCTTCTATTGATGTGATCTACTTTTACAAACAATAATTAACGTTTTTTAGCACTTAAAAATGAATTTTGAAATCAATAAGTTGCTGTGCCGTCCCCCCCCCAGGTACGTCTAAGTAGCTGACTTTAAAAATGAATTTTGTCACCTGTAACCTGCAATTGCTGAATGTTTTACAGGTCAGTGTGTATTTGTTTAGTCTTTAGGTCGGTGTTGTCTTTGCGCCTGTCTGAGAATGTTACGGTACAGTGATACACTTTAGTAACTTCTCTAAATTGTGCCTCCTTTCACGAATCTTCTTTCTGGGGACAATTTATACTTACAACAACGCTTTCAGTCCTGCACTACATTACATTTACTAGGTGCAATGTAAATGTGTCCTAGTAAACATGTCCAAATTGGCATTTGAGTTCACGATTTCAGCAAACTGTATAATGAACGTTTAAAAATGAATTGTTTGTTGCCTTTGCTGTTATATAACTAGGCCAAACAAAGTGCTATTCAATCCCGTGCAAAATGCAGCCTCCTACTTACCTATCGCAGATGCGTCTAGAAGATCAGTCGTCAAGATTACATCCGTTACCATGCCAACGTAGCTCTGTGAACTGCTGAATCCTCCATCGATTTGGTCCTGGTCCTGACCAACTATTATGGTTCTACCTCCTGGTATGTTGTCGCCATCTAAGTTACCACTTTCTAATATGATAAATACAAAATACCACATTATAAACAGCATAATTTTTGCGTCATATACGCATTATTCGTTTTCTGCAAACCCACAAAGTTTCTCGATGGCATTTTTACGAATTTTTAAACATTTCTGTTAAATTTTTCGCGCAGATTTATCCATTTTCCGCAAAATTTGAAAAGTTACATTTGGCGAAAAATAATCACAATTCGCAGCATGTACCTCGTAGAGGCATCCCCACCAGGGACAAACCTTGCAGGTCAGACAGAAATTGAAAAACATAAATGTGAGGAGCAGGAAAAGAATTAAACTTCATAGTCACCGTGCCCCCTCTTCCATAACATTAAGCAAAGCGCGGCAAATAAACGGATGCGTGATAATAGTCAGCAAAAGTTCAACTAGCAGACGCTTATGACTATTTCTTCCCACAGGATTTCTGAACACGGTGAAGAAACGCATTGCAGCTGTGATGTTTCAAAGTTAACCCTCCCACTCCACCCGTTGAAGTTACCTCCAAGCTTTCTGAAAACGCGTTCACATTACCAGCAGGGCATCCGAAACCTAATTTCACTTCCCCCAGAAGCAGCACCTAATTTATATTGCTTTCCCACTTTTCACATTCCCCATTTTGATTTAGTTAAAATGATCAAGTAATACTTTTCAAATCTCGCAAAAGAGTTGTGCACAAACCCGTAACAATACTCCACGCCACACAACGCCACACCTCACCACATCACACTGCACCACACCATACAACGCCACACCACTATGCTTAACACCACACCGCACCCCATCAATTACTCGCTGCAGTTACCCAGCTTAAACGCTTTAATTTCGTCACTTGTTTGGCCTTCCAAGTCGCACACCGATAGCCAGAGCGTCATTTGGCCATTCTGGTGTATCAGATAAACGACGTCTCGGCTACAGGAGCTTGGATGCGATGCGAGGTGGGACCTAATAGAGTGTAATGAATCTCTCTAGCTCAAATGACTACCTGCCTGACTTCCCGTTGTCATAATTTTGCAAGGGCAGGCTTTGAGGAAGTCGAATGTTTTATATGAAATACTTACCAACTGATTCTCCATCTATTAACACTTTATACTCTCCGGGAGTTCCTCCAAACCACGTAACACATAAATGGTGCCATTCACCGTCACGCAATCCACCGCCAGCAGTCGAAGCCAGGGGAAGCAGTGGACTTTATTTATACGAGGCAAGCTCAACGCTTCACCATTCTCTACTCTCTTTCACTGCCATGCTCTCATTCTGATTTAATGATCTTAATAAGTAAAGTCGACCATGCAATTGACTTGTAACATAATGTCAATCATTTTCGTTGACTGCCCAATCAGCGTGAAAGTTATTTTCGCCCACTGCAGAGCTTAATTAACTCAGGTACGTTCGGGACATTTGGCTACAGCTCAGTCTAACACTGTTATGAAAAAAACTCAACTTTTCATTAGTTAGCGGGAGAAATGTTGGCCTGGTTCTAGATTTTATTGTTTTGGCCAGTTTTTATAAACCTCATCTTCACAGTTCTCAATGAATTCAAATGTGGTCAAAACTTATATTATACATCAATGTAATATTAGCTAATTTTACGCTATTTTTCTGGTTATAATCATGGTTAAAAGATGCCATTGGGACTTATGTGACTCGGGCATTCAATATAAGAGTCGTCTATGGAGTGGAACAGTCATTTTTTTCCATTTCCGTAGCCTGACAAACGGAAAAATACAAAACCTTCATAAATCTTGCAGACGAGCTCATAGCGGTAGCAGGACGGATGGCACCGCGGCCCACACCGTGCGGCATGTCTTAATTATGTCATTCAACGCCTCACCCATAAATAAAAATTGAATAATAGAGTCAGTCGAAATGACAATTTATTATTGAATATTACACTTTAAATAAGGAACGACCGCTTACCTACAGGAACAGAGTTTGCGAGAAAAGCCTGAGAAATGTGAACAGAGCTGCACATGCTACGACCACTGAAAAGGGTCTACAGTAGACCTTCCCTTTTTATAAGCTCATATGTGCACGTGACTAGTGGTTTCTACTAACACAAGGTCAGAATACGAGTCTGTGCTAGATAAAGCCACGTTCATATGCACACCTGAGAAGCCTACTGTATTCCCCTGCCAGCATACATTTCATTTCATTACAGCCCTGCAGTACAATATCATTAGGAGATGTCCCGGGTCTTTTCATTAGTCGAAAAAATAATTTCGTGACTCGCTTTAGCGTAAATTGAGCATTTAACAAAAAAATATTATTGCCTTTAATTGTCAACATTTTTTAACATAAGGATAGTGAACTATTGTCGCTGTACCTTTGTGGAAGTGTTGATTTTAAAATTGCTGTTAAATGTAAATTTTTTTATTGCATTCATTAGGAAAGCAACACGTTTTAACGTGAAAAGACTGTAGGATCCCTTTTATGTATTTGCGGCAAATTTCAATATAGTCAGCACAGTTATTGTTTAATATTCAATTAATATTAATATATAACAATGTTTAATATTAGTCATCGTGTCTCATCTACTAACTTTGTATGTATAAGTCTTTGTGTTTGTGTGTGCTTATATATTTTATATTACTTTGTGTGCACGTCTGCCTGTACATGTACTTTGTGTGCACGTCTGCCTGTACATGTACTTTGTGTGCACGTCTGCCTGTACATATACTTTGTGTGCACGTCTGCCTGTACATATACTTTGTGTGCACGTCTGCCTGTACATGTACTTTGTGTGCACGTCTGCCTGTACATGTACTTTGTGTGCACGTCTGCCTGTACATAAGCTTTGTGTGCACGTCTGCCTGTACATGTACTTTGTGTGCACGTCTGCCTGTACATATACTTTGTGTGCACGTCTGTCTGTACATATACTTTGTGTGCACGTCTGCCTGTACATATACTTTGTGTGAACGTCTGCCTGTACATGTACTTTGTGTGCACGTCTGCCTGTACATATACTTTGTGTGCACGTCTGCCTGTACATATACTTTGTGTGCACGTCTGCCTGTACATATACTTTGTGTGCACGTCTGCCTGTACATATACTTTGTGTGCACGTCTGCCTGTACATATACTTTGTGTGAACGTCTGCCTGTACATGTACTTTGTGTGCACGTCTGCCTGTACATATACTTTGTGTGCACGTCTGCCTGTACATATACTTTGTGTGCACGTCTGCCTGTACATATACTTTGTGTGCACGTCTGCCTGTACATATACTTTGTGTGCACGTCTGCCTGTACATGTACTTTGTGTGCACGTCTGCCTGTACATATACTTTGTGTGCACGTCTGCCTGTACATATACTTTGTGTGCACGTCTGCCTGTACATATACTTTGTGTGCACGTCTGCCTGTACATATACTTTGTGTGCACGTCTGCCTGTACATATACTTTGTGTGCACGTCTTCCTGTACATGTACTTTGTGTGCACGTCTGCCTGTATATATACTTTGTGTGAACGTCTGCCTGTACATGTACTTTGTGTGCACGTCTGCCTGTACATATACTTTGTGTGCACGTCTGCCTGTACATATACTTTGTGTGCACGTCTGCCTGTACATATACTTTGTGTGCACGTCTGCCTGTACATGTACTTTGTGTGCACGTCTGCCTGTACATATACTTTGTGTGCACGTCTGCCTGTATATATACTTTGTGTGCACGTCTGCCTGTACATATACTTTGTGTGCACGTCTGCCTGTGCATATACTTTGTGTACACGTCTACCTGTACATATACTTTGTGTGCACGTCTGCCTGTACATGTACTTTGTGTGCACGTCTGCCTGTACATATACTTTGTGTGCACGTCTGTCTGTACATATACTTTGTGTGCACGTCTGCCTGTACATATACTTTGTGTACACGTCTGCCTGTACATGTACTTTGTGTGCACGTCTGCCTGTACATATACTTTGTGTGCACGTCTGCCTGTACATGTACTTTGTGTGCACGTCTGCCTGTACATATACTTTGTGTGCACGTCTGCCTGTACATATACTTTGTGTGCACGTCTGCCTGTACATGTACTTTGTGTGCACGTCTGCCTGTACATATACTTTGTGTGCACGTCTGTCTGTACATATACTTTGTGTGCACGTCTGCCTGTACATGTACTTTGTGTGCACGTCTGCCTGTACATGTACTTTGTGTGCACGTCTGCCTGTACATATACTTTGTGTGCACGTCTGCCTGTACATATACTTTGTGTGCACGTCTGCCTGTACATGTACTTTGTGTGCACGTCTGCCTGTACATATACTTTGTGTGCACGTCTGCCTGTACATATACTTTGTGTGCACGTCTGCCTGTACATGTACTTTGTGTGCACGTCTGCCTGTACATATACTTTGTGTGCACGTCTGCCTGTACATGTACTTTGTGTGCACGTCTGCCTGTACATATACTTTGTGTGCACGTCTGCCTGTACATATATTTTGTGTGCACGTCTGCCTGTACATATACTTTGTGTACACGTCTGCCTGTACATGTACTTTGTGTACACGTCTGCCTGTACATATACTTTGTGTGCCCGTCTGCCTGTACATATACTTTGTGTACACGTCTGCCCGTACATATGCTTTGTGTACACGATAGCTTATTTAAATTTTAACCACAGCATTGTTTTGTTTTTACTGCATTTCACGAACCTCGCAAGATCTGATCTATGCGTAATCAAATTTGTTCTTCTACATATTTATCAAATCGAGGGTCTCAAGAAAATCTGGTCGTTCTATGCAATTCAGGACCGTTGTCACGGATAGAGTTAAGAATGTCAAAATAGATGGCGATTGTTGTAAAATATGCCACTAAAGGAGCAATTAAAAAAACAATGCGTGATCTTTTAATATTAAAAAAATCATTTATTAATATTCAAAAATAAGCATTGAATTCTTCTTTAGCATTCCATAACAATGGCAATAACTGTTACTAGTGTGGCTATGGAGAAAAAACCTCGTCGTTGCGTATCACCAAATTTCGATAGAAAAGGCCTAAAGCAGTCCTTCCCGGAAGTTGTGCTTACTTCACTGTTGGCGAAAATGTTAGGATTTAGTAACAAAAATGCGATAAAAGCGCTTCGTATAATTAGCATAATCACTTTAAAGTCGTGATCATTTCACCCTTGAGCGCTTCCATTTTGAACACCAAAGAAAAGCTGCGCACTCTGGCTATTTCCCCCTAAAGTATAATTTAGTAATTTTGTGATATTTTTGCAGAATATTAAGTAACCCGCAAAGGTTCAATTAGTTTAAGCATCGCGCGCTCACGAAAAACCAAAAATTTGCGAAAAACCAACGTTACAAAAATTTACGAGGTTTCCCATTTGCGTCGTAATTTTCACGTGAATTTGGGCTACCATTGCGCCCGAAAATTTCTATACAGCGGTAGTATAAATTAATTTTGTGCTTTACATGCAGTTTTTTGCTAACTTGTTTGTTATAGTTTTCTAAGTTTAAGTGATTTGTTGCAAAATAAACTCAACATGCTAAGCAATTTGTCCTTTTCTTTAAAAACAAAAAGTCTTTCTTTACTGGTAGACGTGCTGGGTTTGGAATACTTTTAGCAGACAATAAAAAACCTTTGAACATTCTTACTTGCAGGAACATCAGGTGCTACTTCAGCTCTAGTATTTGTGGCAGCAAACATTAAAAAAAAGAACAGTTATGTTTTTCTAAGTTTAAGTGATTTGTTGCAAAATAAACCCATCGATTTGTTCTTTTTTAAACAAAAGAGTCCTTCCTTACTGGTGGACCTGTTGGGTTTCGAATAACTTTAGCTGATTATAAAAAATTTGAAAATTCTTATCTATAGCAGAGCTAAAAGCTTGTTGAGCTCTGGTATTTCTGGCGGCAAAAATTGAAGAAAAAAGAACGGTTAAATGGACAGAAAAAGCTACCTTGGTTGATGAATAAACTGAAATCATGTTTCTCCTACCAAGTCAAATCTGGTATTTGTCACACTCAATTGTTGCGCTTAAAGCGCAACTAAACCCTCCACTTACATCAAGTTTAAAACAGTCGTCTTGAAATTCTACAAAACTTACATACTGCCTTTTTGCATACAAGACTTGCGTCGGCAGTAACGTTGTATAAAGCATATAAATTTAAACTCCTGTTATGACCGTTAGGCGCAGCCAATTTGATGGAAAATCATATGAAATAAGTTTCGATAGGACTGAGTAAAATTTGAAAAAATAATCACAGCATTCGTAGCGCGCACGTCACTAACTAAGTAAAATTTTAAATTACTATATCTTGTCAATAAGATTAAAAATACGTTTTTGGTTAGTGAGTGGTGCAACTTGGAGGGTGACTTTACGACATTTACCAATTGCTGAAAACATTTTAAATAATTAATAATTTTGTTTTCTAGTTACATAAGTCTTTCAAGCATGTAAGCGAAATGCTAAGTAACATAATTTTGCACGGAAAGTTTTTTGGGAAAAGTTTACATTTTCTTTCTTTCGCTTGTTTTACGGTGTTCATATATGACGTCACATAATGGCGCGGTGGGTACAGTGTCACGGAAAATTTAAAATGAAATCAAACAAAAAATTCTTTTCAACGCGTGTACGATGTACGCATAAGATTCCTATAAAGTAATATCATTTTAAGGCGATTTTTCTGAAACCTACTTCAGGCACCCCTTTTCCCCTTTTCTTGTCCTTTGAGTAAAACCGGACCCAATATTAAACTGTAGGTCAAAACAATCTATTCTTCATAATACTGAAAGGAAACATATCATTTTTCCAAAAACGACTTACATAAAAGAATTATTACCACAGAAACACAATTTCACGTTCGCGTCACTAGTTCTTCGCTGTTACATGCATTTCGCCATTCGCTAGTTAGACGGGCACTAGCACCTGCAACCCGGAAACGCATAACACAAAAAACAGGTGCTGCACCTTTCAGTTCAGATGTGTTCCTTTGTGACGAACTACATACGTTCGACAGCTCATGTGTGAGCACAGCGGTAAATTTGCCATTTGAATTTCTATCTTTAAACTTGCTTAGTTTTATTACAGTACACTGCATCTCTTACTGTAGGTACTGTACTTCAATTTTCGCTTTTGCAACACGCTCTTAGAATGTTTTTGCTATTGAAAATTATGTTAGTTTGTGATGTCATCAATAGTTGAGCTCGCCCGTCGTTAATTAAGTTCTTAATTTATTATTTAATTACCAGAAACGCTTTTGCAGTATTAATTGTTTTAACATGTAAAAAAAAATGGGGTGGCATATGACATGTGTTCCTTTAATGTGACAACATCGATCAGCAGGTGGTTTTTCATAGGTAATTATACACCTAATACATAAAGACAGATATAATGCAAATCTTAATGCGTAATGTCATATTTGTTTGGCTTTCCTACAGCTACAAAACAAGGAGTTAATGCGCATCGACTTTAGTAGTATGGCACTTTTACTTCTGTGCCATTTGTCTAATTACGTACACTTAAGCCAACAAAAAATAAATTTCAAGATTGGATAATGACGTGGAACAGACTACTGGAGAATGGTTGTTTAACTATGTCGATTCCAGTTTGGAGATAAGGCATAAGAACTTTATTTCACACTTAACATAATCATGATTTACAGCACGTAGTCAGTTGACGAATAAAAATATAAATAGTGCGGGAAAAGGGAACGACCATACGGTTTCTTACTCCCTTCCCCTATATAAAGTGAATATATATCCTCTATATATATTTTAATCAGCATTGTAGACTATAATAAACTTAGTTTTTACTAGTACAATATAATGGTGTTGTTTTTTTAAATTGTAGTTTTTTTCTCATCTACTTCTTTCATCAAAGTTTAGATAATATAGAAGCCTAAATTACAAACAGATAATAAAATAATTATACTAATTTGTAAAAATGAGAATTTGTGAATTGCCTTGAATGAAGAAGAAAGAAAAGAAAATATATTACATATGCATATGTTTGATCTCAAGGTATAAAAAGACAACAATTTTTACATAAAGTATTTTCAAACATTTCTTATTTGAGCATATTTTAGAAAGTCAACTTCATGACCAAAAATTGATTCCAAACAGATTATAGTAGTATCGAGTATAATAAGTATACATAACGTGTTGCTCAAGACAACTTTTTGCCGCTATGTGGTGCACAAACAGAGTAGGAGTAACAGCACCAGTTATTACAAATCTCTGTTTCTAAACGTCATTGATATTGATAAATACTGATATTGATAACTAAAACAATAAAACATACAATTTAACAAACTCGTTTATTGTCTCACAGTTTTCATGCTACACGGCTTAATTTGCCAATAAAATTGTTTAAAATACAAAAATTGATTTCCACCAAAATTGGTGAAAAAACGAAAATAAAATGGAAGATGGCCATTAATCTGACATGATTTATTGCGGAGGCTTAACAATAAGGACTGTAGCAAAGACTGTGATAAATTTGCTAACGTTGTCCATTTCAATAATAGGCTTAAACATGTTGATTTTTATCAGAGAACCAGCACGTCAACAATAATTCATCCAAAACCAACTTCTAAATGATCTTTGCATTTCATTCAAATACTGACAACATCCCATTTTTTCATTAGAATCAGATCGAATACAAAATTACATTAAAAACTATATCTGCCTTTTCTTAAAGTAAAATTAATAGATCCATTATTCACTTGAGTAGCAACCAAATTTATTCATTTTGTTTTTGGAAAAATCTGCTTTTATTTTCTCTTTAATGTGTAGACTACACATGTAACTGCTAAGATTTAAAAAAAATTGGTGAAAAGTATGCCGTTATTATTAATTTTCACGATTTACACTAGTACAAAACTAGGTTAAAAGATGAGTTATATCCTATATCCATGTACCTATTTCAAATAATCGGTCAAAAAACGAAAAGACAACTACTTTTAAATCTACATTCCGTAAGAAAATACAAAATAACAGTTATTGTCAAATGGCAGTGACAGGAATAAATGCCTTCTACAGAAAATGCCTTGAAATACTTGAGAAAACTGCAGCACCCGGTACGCACTGCCATCTATTGAGTGCAAACAATACTAATCTTGCATAGATTACAAAACGATTTTATTTTCGACTACCTTTTAAATAGTGATAACTAAAACTGATCTCTCTACTCGTACATGATAAATACGACAAAAATTTACACAAACTCACCTAGGCCTCAAACTAAGAATAATTAAGCAACATAGAAACTTTCACAGGCTACAAATACATTGTACCGTCTTGGCATTATTTTATACAATGTACACAAAAATCATTATTACAGCTCAATGAATTCAAACAACATTATTACGTAAGATACAAATAGAATATATGTAACATACAATATAATAATACAGCGCAGCGGCTAACCTTCCTATGTAAATTCTCCCTAATTCTAAATCTGCCTAAAATTCTTTTGCTTAATGTTTGATTGAAATCTACTTGCACCATTTATTTTCTGATGAAAAAATGATTTCAAAAAATTGCAAACTTGAGCCATAACTGTACGCATCTAATTTCCCAGTTTTGGTGAAATTCGGCTGGCAAACTGCCTTTCATCATTTTTGCTTTTCAACAAAGAATTTGCACAGCATTTAAGCCATTTCTCTGCATCCAATCTGAATTAAAACTTGCCAAAAATCTAACAAAATAAACCCACCAGATACCTAATTATTTGACAGCTAAAGTTCAATACAAGACATCAAACAAAGCAAAACGTTTCTATGTAAATTCATCTACAATAACTTCCATTCTATTAAGGCTTTGCTTTAATACACATCATTTAATACTTATCATATACACATTATAATCCAAGCACTTGGAAGACGTACAGTTTCAGCAACTGTTACAGTTTAATTATATTAATTGCACTTAGACGTAGGGCCACTCATACATGTCCAGACCTGCCTAAATAGGTCAGGAATAGCTTCCTTTAATTCTTGTGAAGAAGTGCGTTTTACAGGTTTAACGTTACTGCTTAGGAACTCTAATTAAGTAAATTGACCACTGGCTAATAGACATTTTAAAACTACAGGAAGACTGACACTAGTGTAAGACACATCCGGTGGATGGAGAAGTGGTAGCAACTGCACAAGTGCGACTGACACGGGGTTGATATAAAAACGGTGTGAACTGGCCTTTAAATTGCAACAGGTGACATCAGCTAGGTTCTTTGTGATAAAAAAAACACAGAGTTAGACTAGGCGCAGTTGTTTCGTATAAGCATTATGACTCAAAGGACTTCAAAAGACACAACACTGTAGACTTTAGAAACGCATACCATAGTGTTGTTAAGAATGAAGGCAACAAACAAGTTAAAAGACAAAATATCAAGCAAAAAATGAAAAGGTAGGTAACTTGGCAGTGAAATGAATAACCACGAATGTGGTATAAAAGCACACAGGTAACACGGCAGATGTAGATGTGATGACTGACGAGTAAGCACAAACATACATATTGCCACTGATAGAGTCCTGTAAATCTTCATAAACTGCAGCCATAAAGCTGCATTCATACCTGTACAATAAGTGACAAGAATTATAACTGAAACGTTCATACGCCGCACACGTACACACTAATACATCTGTTAATATAGCACCATTGTGAGGTTCTCTACACATAAATAATTAAAAATTAAATACAAAAAAATCAATGTCGCACACGTTTTACACTCACAAGCATTGTGGAAAGATATTTCATGCTCCTGCTTTATAAGAGTATTCCTCAAAAAGAAAGAAATTGCAATGCATTATGGGTAAAACCACGTGTTTAATCGTAACACGATCTACCTATCAAGAGCATATACATACATTTCTAATTCTGAAATATTATTAAACTATAGAATATTGATACAAATTTGTTAACAAAGTCGCCAGCAGATGATGCAATTTTGATTCAATTCTGAGCTGTACAATGTATCTGAAGTTTACATTTTTCGCAATAATGATATATTTAATATTAAACTTGCTGTTACTTTTTATTTGGCATAAAAACAACATTAATAAAAATTACACATACACACAGAGAGATTCGTGACTTCTTGTTGAAATGTGAAACTTTTTAGTGCGTGTATCCTGGGACAAACCCTGCAGTGAAAATAATTGGTTCTAGCACCTGTGATAAATGGGATAGAACAGCTTCTTCCAACATTTTTGTCATCATGATACAGATGCTTGAGATTCTTCAATGCAGCCTGGATGTCATGTTCTAGGTTTCAAAATAAAGATGCTGGACACTTAGCAGTAAAAATGGAGTGAAGTTACCTGGTAAACGGAGATAATCGCGCAATGCAAGTCAGCATGGCCATGAGCACCTTTTGCATAATTATAAAAATTACTGTACAAAACACCACTGTACACAACAAGGTTCGTAATAACTTTTTTGGCCGCTAGATGGCAATGATTGTCGGCATTTTCACTATAAGATGGCGCCGTGATCAAGGCCGACAGTCCCGGAAGTGTGCCGCTTTATCATCTATATCAGTCAAATAACCCATCATGCGCTCATTCAGTTTCTCTATTTCATCTGTTAGATCTTTTAGTAACTTTTCTTGGCTAACGAATTCAGTTTGCATTTCTAGAATAAGAAAAAATTCCTTATGTTAATATTTGAAGCAAGTTTATATTAGAATTCTTCGTACAGGCGTGTTAATGCAAATTTGCCACTGTGATCTGGCTTAAAGCAGTATGACATCAATAAATTTTTTCAGCTGTTATATCTTTCTAAATCATGAAAGGATTCTAAAATTGCAAAATGTTAACTGAATAAGGTGCAAGACAAAGTGAAGAGAAAAATTTTGTACAAAATTTTGTGCAAAAATGTTTAATGTTGACATATTTTACAGGTACAAACTTACAGAGCCTCAAAGGATTTCAATTTAGCCTACTGCCACAGAGAACTAGTCAAAACGTTCATGATCAAATGCAACTCCTATTTAATACGCTTACAACATCAACGTACAGTGTTCCCTCTCTACTTCACGGTTCGTTTATCGCGGACTCGCTGTTTCGCGGGTTTTTGCTGTAGTCCGTCTAAAGTATTTTTGCACATGCATAGTACGTATTGTACAGTAATGTATATTTTGATGAATTTTGCATAAATATATATTAAAAATATTAATTCTAACATTAAAAGAATATTANAAATCATAAAAAATTACCATTTACAGTAAATAGTGTATTTATTCGGCAGATGAATACACACAAAAAACGAAATGTAGTACATGGGCGCGCAAATAAGTATAGCGTCCTCACTTCGCGGAAATTTGGAATGGAACACCCGCGATAAGTGAGGGAACACTGTACAATAAAAAACAACAGATAATAGTCAATCAAATTTTGTAACATTCGAGACAACTTGAAGACTTGCATGCGAAATGCTAAAAACGAATGTTCTTTTTGGCATTAAGTTATCCCATTCAGTGTGTTATAATAACAATAAAAACACGAGCCGGAAGACACAGTCCCACTTACTTTTTAATTCGGTGAGTTTGCTACCCGTATTTTCGGCGAGCTCTGAGGCTCGTGATCGTAGCTCTTCCGCTCGCTCGACGGCAGTTTCACTCGTCGCTGACTTTTCATCTACTTCCTGCTTCACTTCGTCGAGCTTTTCCTTAAGTTCTATTGCATCCTAAACGAGAAAACAAAAAATCAATAAAGCATTCTCACACGTCTGAATATGACTATTAAAATATTGCAAAAATCAAAACTACAGCAAATGCCGTTAACCCTACGTAAAAGATCAAAGAGGGCAGGACTCAAGGAGATCTTGGTCCTGCCGCTGAGGCGAAGCAATGATTACACACGTGCTTTTGACTGTAATTATACCAGTTCCTGTTACGTTTATGAATCTTACACACATCTTTGTCATCACAATTGTGGCATTACTCTTGATGTAACAAAACAATGGCAGTGACAGCCCGTAGTTAAAATTAGTGGGGGTGCTGCTTCAGCAAATTTTTAGACATCGTTTTAATACTGTGTAAAACGAAACAAACATATGTAATTTTAATGTTGTAGTTTGTATTTGTAATTTAAAACAAACAAACATATAAAAATTTATATATAAAATTGATAAAATCCCAAACAACAAATTTTTTGCATACAAATAGCCTAAGTTCAAGTCAATTCAAGTCGCAATTCAAGAATGCGCTGGTATATGGCTTTTAAGAATGTGACAACTGACAACAAACTGTATGAGCGACAGTGCTTTCTCTGCCTAGCAGCGTGCTATCTCAGACAAGTGCACATGGCCGCGTGCACACAACAGCCGAACTCCCCACTGTGCTGGGCTGTGAAGCAAACAGTACTATCCTCACGTGCTCTGGTTCTGTACACGTATAAAGAAAGAACTAAATAAAAAAGACTTATTATATTGAATATTATCGATAATAGGGAGTGCTGCAGTTCCACAGTACCTACACACGAGCCGCAACTGAACAATGGGCACAACAAAAACAGCCACATAAAGTAATTGTAAACAAAGTTGGACCGAAATTTGTACACGCAACTACTTACCTTATCAGCCTGTTCTGCCAATTCCTGAGCACGCACGGACTCGTCCATTGCCTTCTTTACATTGATCTCATTCTGAGTAAATTTCGTCTTGACTTTGCCAAACTTTTCTCGCAATTTATTCACATCCTGCCAGAAAACAACCAGTCAAAACAACATTGAAAAATAAAAAAAATAAAAGGCAGGCATTTAATTTTTTTCAGTGGTGTTTCTTCACTGCAAGAAATACCTTAACTTGTTAGATTATTGAACTTTACACAGTACAGCAAATTTAGGTAGGTGTTATTTTGCACACCAAACAAGATAATTGAACTAAATGAATAAATTAATGCTTCACTCACAAATAAGTTTATCCAATAACAGGTAGTACCCGTTACTGATTTTGAAAATATTATAAACAAAGAATGGACAAGAAAACCTGCTTTCATAGCATTACATAAAAACATGTTTACATTATAAATAATGCATGTTTATTTACTAATATTATAACTAATAACCTTCCATTAATTTTTCCAATTATGCAGAAAATGGTTGACCTAACACTTAAAAAGGAACAAAAGTCATTGTTCCCTAATTAAACTGATTACTAGATGAAGACAAAATAACACACCTCCTCTGACTGCGTAGCTTTCTTCATGGCCGTGTTCGTCTCTTCCGTGATCTGTTCCATGTCCTGCTTGGCCGACTCGATGTCATTCTCCGCTTGGTCAATGGCGTCTTGAGCTTTATCCTGCGCTTCTTTAGCCGCATTCAGTGCATCAATCACACCTTGAGCAATGCCTAATATATTGTCAGCTGCTTCTCTGAAAACCATACAATCATGTCACGAGATTTGATCAACAATCAGAAAGCTGTGGGTTCAAGTTCTGGCTTGGCTCAAATTTTTTTTGTCAATCACCAAACGTTTAAAATTCTTTGAAGGTCTTTGACAATAATACATAACAGCCACTAATTAAGCAGTGATTAACATTAGTGATAATTTTGCTGTCACTTTTTCAATATTAAAAAACAGTGGTTTGAATGATAGCAAATAAAACCACCCAAGTGACAATTTTGCAAGTGGTCACACATCCACTTGTTGACTAGATACAATACGATTACAATTATCACAATTATATGTTTTTCTAATCTGCCATGTCATTATTATTAAATACTTTCATTTGTATAAAGTCAACATTAAGGTGGGTGAAATAGCTCAGTGTGTGCATGTGTGCACAGCAAGGTAACTTCAGTAAAATGAAGCCCAGTTAACAAATTGATAGGTGGGCTGGAAAAGTGTTCCCTGAGTTATTTTAAATCACCAACACAACATTTGGTTTGATAAACTTCTCTTACTTGGCAGTGTCAGCTCGGTCCTTCAAGTCTTGAGCGGTTGCAAGATCTCCAGCCGTTGCTTCCAAAATGGCATCAATGTCTGTCAAGCTCTGGATTGTGCTGTTGATTTCCTCGGCCAAATCCTTAATCTGATCCGGCTTCAGGGAGATGCTCATTCCAAGTACCTCGTTTGCCATTTCTCGGATCATGGCGGGCGTGGCGCCCTCGGCTTGGAGGAAGTCGTTGATGTCTGTGATCAAATCGCTCAGGTCGGTTTGTGCTGATTTCGATAAGTTCATGGCCATGTAGGCCTTATCATACGCAGTCTGAGCATCCTTATGCGCCTGGTCAACTTCTTCTTTTGCTGCTTTAATCTGCAGTTGAAAAAGTTTTAGTTTGATTCTTTATAATTCAGAAAAGCATATCAAGCCCAACAAAAGATGTATTTGTTCTAAGATCTCGCATTCATAACATTGTTCAAAATAAAAAAAACAAAGTTGCAGGAAATGCAAGGGAGTAACTGTTGTGTTTTGTTTCTCTCGGAAGGCTCATAGAGAAAACCAGAAAACACGTCGTCAAATTAAACTAGTTTATTATATGAGAATTCTACAACACAAAAGTATGAAGAAAATGTTTACAGTAAATGTGATAACCTGGAAACATAAAAACGAGAAAGCGTATCTGAGAATCTGAGAATACGAGGATAGAAATAGAAAGTTCTCGAAACTTCTACAAGGTAAGAAGATAGTTCTACTATACTATAGAACATTCTACAATATTCTGTTCAATTCTAATGGATCTCCAAAACAGTAATTTAAAGAAAGTACAATATCTTGTTTGAAGACTTCTCAAAGGCGTGTGTTAGAACAATGATATCCTCTTGCTGTATTGTAATAATAAAATAGTAATAAAATGTTAGAGCTCAGAAATGGCAAGACACATTCTGGTATTTCAGAAATGGCACTGAAACATTCAAGCATTCAAAATAATGGCAGCAAAATATTTTAGTGTTTCAGAAACGGCAAAGAAACAGTCACTCATTCAAAATAATGGCTACTTAACATTTTATTGCTTCCAAAATGGTAATAAAACTTTCAAATATTCAAAATTGCACAAATGAAACCTTGCCTTACTATACTATCCAACTTAAAATATGAAAGCACAGAATTAAAAAGTGCAGTTATTAACTGGTATTCACAATTTGCAAAATCAGTAATTTTATTTTCCTTTATTTTCCATTATCAGCAATCCCTTTATTTTCCTCCTCCTCATAATTCTCTACAATAAACTATTTCAATTTTGCTGGAAAAAGTGACAAACCTCCGACAATGTCTCTTTAGCCACTGATGCCTTGTTGTCTAGGATCTCTTCTGTTTCCTTGGCAAGGTCTAAAGATGATTTGGCTTTATCCACTGCACCATCGCAGCTCAGTCCACCACATTTGCCACATCCGGCACCGCCGCAAAGATCATCGCAAGGATCGCCGCGCCCGTCGCACACCTACACATAAAAAAGGTTAATTCAATAAGCCATAATCTCAAAAACAGTAACTTAAGTCTGCTATTGTTTAACACACAACAAACAAAAATTCTAATATTGTACATGGCAACATCTGCTTCAAGGACAAACTGTTGTGGCATGAGCCTTTAAAATGCATCAAAGAACATTCTTTTGTATCAAAATGCTGTCTTTAATGATGCCCTAAGCATGTTTTCTATGATGAAGAGCAAGTACTTGGCTTACAAAACTGCACCCGCATCGTATCTTATTAACATTACTGTTGAACTAAATTACTTTTTATGCCACTGTGACAACAAGAATTGGTTCTATGAACTAACGAATTGGCTTTTACGCATGTTATTTTGTCAGTTTTTAAAAGCATGAATAAACATTGAAGGAAAAAACATATTTTAACAAACATTTCAACACTTTTCTTGGTGCCCAAAAATAAGCTTTGACTTAAACCTTCTGCTGTTCATCTGTCTCTTTAGTGGTCAGTTTGCATTGCTTAACTTCAGCTGCAAAGTTGCAGTGAAACCACATACATTATGACCACTCAGTTATTCCCTTTAGCCAAATAAAATAATTCTCCTGCTACATGCCAAAATATAAAATTTAAATCAAATGCATCTGCTAATGCCATTTTTCTCACTTTTCCATTAAATTATCATAAGTGGTTAGTCATATGTCGTGTGCACAAAGCTTATCATTAATGTTCCACCCAATGAGAAAATTGTCTTCTATTCAGACAGCACTTACAATCAACAAGGCATTACACTGCAAGGTCTATCTTGTTCTATCTGTTGTAAATACTGTCACATATCGAAGCACAGCGAACATCATTGACCGTACAGAGAACTTCATCTATTTAGTTGGGACATTAGGTAGACAGTGTCAACAACCAAACAGTAGTTTGGTTTACCTTTGTCATGCATTTGTATCAACTAAATAAAAAATTGACTGCTACAATTATTTGCTGTAAAACGTGCTGACATTGCAGACACTCACCAGATCATTTATATCAGCGATCTGAGATTCCAAACCATCAACTTTGTCTTCGATGTCTTTCAAAGCATTCTCGTTCTCCTGATACTTCCTCTCAAACTCCTCCTGCGAATCTGTAAGCAACAACATGGCTTTGTTTCAAACAAGACATGTGCAAAAGTAAGCAACACAAAACAAGACTTGGCTTCATTGCAACTAAATACAAGTAGTTTAATAATTAAAACAAATAAATTTAAATATGGCTTACTAAAATGCAAAATGAATGCTCTGAATACAAGATATGACATTTTATGTCTACATCTACTTTGACCGAATTTGGAAACTTACAGAGGCAATGCTAAAAGTATTCAATATGTCTTCCTTACTTAATGCAAAAATACTCACTGGCAATAAGATCGTCCACACGCTGACGTTCCTCCTCTGACTGCCTTACAGTCTCCGCAGCTTCGTCGACTTTGTCCTGAGCGCGTTGAGATTTCTTCTGCGCCTCTTTGGTTATATTAAACGCACCTAACAAAAGGCCATGTAAAACATACTTGTCTTTGCATAAAAAAATCAACTGCAGTAAACCAAACAAATCTCTATATTATAAACTAAAAAAAGCCGATAAGCTGTTTAAGTTTCAGGTGCGAATGCTAGTTTTCAGATACGTAAATAATTTGTACTAAGGCAAGCTGTATTATCACAACTAGCAAATGAAATCATTGAAAAACTTCCAGAACTTTTCGTTCAAGTATAGTTTCAGTTGCAGCATACAGTCAACCTCGGGTATAAGGTACTCGCTTATGAGGGACCATCAACACCAGTCCTGATTTTTCGTAACGTTTATCCTATGTAAAAATCTTCGTATATAAGGTACTCGCTTATAAGAGACCATCAACACCAATCCCGATTTTTCGTAATGTTTTTCCTATGTAAAAATCTTCGTATATAAGGTACTCAGATATAAGAGATTTTTGGTTATAAGGGACGACGTCTTCAGGTCCCGCGTAATAGAAACGCAGATAAATTACCTCGAATACAAGAGACCCTATGATCAAAGCGAAACTGATCGATTTTTAACCTCAATTTTAACCAAACTTGGCCTTCGTACAGCTGGGTTTCCGCAGTCACATACGTCTCGCCTCACTGAAGGAGCTCCCTACATACTGTTTGCACTGAATGTGTAGCAGCAAGGATATAAGAGACGGTTTTTTCCGCTCCCGAGGTGTCCCTTATATCCGAGGTTGACTGTATGTATCACAATTATGATTTTAACCGAGCAAAACAGAAACAATTACTTTGTTTACTTCGTAACATTAAAAAAGCAAAATTTTGAAAAGCCTGGTTTATCTTTTTGGCAAATAGCAGTTAAGTCGACTATAATTTGTTACCAGAACTTTTTCTACAGTTGGACGATCACAACATAAGTACAATTTTTTTCTTTACATAAACTACACCTAAGAAACCTAGAAGCTAGCTTATACCAGGCCACTAGAATTAGTTAAGAGAAAAATTACAATATATTGCTAATGGTTAGTGTGAGTTACAGTGGGAGTTAGTAGTACTAATTTCCATAATTACGATGTAAACTGATGGTCGGTGCAGACTGCTCCAACAATCATCAATGCAACTACACCAATTTTTAAGTTACACCGATAACATTTTAAGAAATTTAAAAATATGGAACCTTCTATATCTCCTTCTTGTATACGAGAAGCATTGGTCTTGAGCTCCTCAGCGTCTTGCTGCAGTTTTTCTCCGGAAGCCTCGAGGCCCTCGAGTCGTCGTCTCACCTCCTCTGTCCGCTGGGTGGTGTTGCTGAGTTTCTGGTTGACACCGTCCAACTGATGAGCATTTTCTGTTAAGTTAGAGCTGCAGAAAATGCAAAAATAAACATTGGCTTGTCATTCACTTCATAACAAATTTGAAACGAAGTAGTCAGGTCAGATCAGATTTTAAATGATTTGAGAAAACTTCTGCGAAAAAAAGAAAAATGTCTGATGCCTGTTTCGCTAACATTTCAGTCGGGCAACTGCGAAACTTTGCAACTTAGAATTCTGCAAAATCCAACCCAGTACATATACGTTAAGGAACATAAAGCCATTTACTTACATTTACTAAAAAATTTTGTCTTGAAATTTTGTATAAACTACATACTGTTCTTATTGTGCATAGAAGCTACATTAGGAGCAACTCTGTGTAAAACTTGAATAATTTGTATAGCCATTAGGTGCAGCCATTTTAGCGATAAGTCCTTTGAAGCCAATTTAGATAACACGGCATAAAGTTTGAAAAAATAATCAGCGCATTTGTAATGCACACGTCACCAACTAAGCAAAAGAATAAATTACTTTATCTTGTCAATAAGATTAATAATATATTTCTGGGCGAGTCCTGACATTTTGTGATGCACACTGGGATAGTAAAACACTGAAATTTTAACAGCTACGAACGTTCTAAATTACTGAGAATTTTCTTTTTCAGTTATACAAGTCTTTCAAACAGGCAAGAGTAATACTAAGTCAGAGAACTTTATACGGAAAGCTTTTTGAGACATACTTTAGAATTCTTTTTTCTTTCCCTTTAATTTTAAAATTAGCTTTATTTCCTTTTTCTTTAATAGCTGCCATACGATTTATTTTCTCCACTGTTTTATTTTCAAAATCTTTCACCATAACAATGATCTATCACCATGTGTTTCTTGTAGTTTCACTACTTAGGGATTCCTGACTAAATGATGTGGGCCATGCCACCTTCATTGACTTTGTAAATTATTATGTGTTGTTAAGGCATAATTTTCTTACAAAAGCAAGTATACGATTTTGATTCAGCACTGAAGGGCAGGAATGAATGACCTTAATTTGCATAACAAAAAACCTACTGCCTACAGATTTTAAAATTTGCAGTCTATTAAACATCATACTTTAAAGAGTTGATGACATCTTGCAAAGTCTGTACATCCTGTTGTGTGACCTTAGCATTGTCGAGAATATTCTGGACACGGTCCAGCTTTTCCTCCATTGCACGGAACTCCTCGTCGTATGCTCCGGTGGCGCCGGTGGTTTTCAGCTGACTGGCTTCCTCGATCAACCGATGTGTGTCATCTGCAGATAAACGTAAAATTTCTATTCAAAATTTCACAGAACAACAAATTTTGGATTTCCTAAATCGTTGGACTGCATGAACAATGTAGAATCATCAATGAACAATGCAGAATTGTCAATGAACAATGTAGAATTGTCAATGAACAATGTAGAATTGTCAATGAACAATGTAGAATCGTCAGTAAACAATGTAGAATTGTCAGTGAACAATGTAGAGTCGTCGTGGCAAAACATGAACACGGCAAGGAGAAACACACAAATTCTGCTAAAATTTTGGCTTTATTTAACTATGATTATTTCTAAATTTTCCAGTTTTTGCTCACTAAAGTTATAGAGAAAGTGCATAGCTAAACATTATTTTTTTCGGTTTGAAGTATGTTTAAATAACTTTAACATTATTTCACTGTGTCTAGATTGCAACATCTTCCATCAAAAGTGCACGCTCATTAATGTAAACAACAGTGTACAGCATCAAGTGTTCCAATATTACAATTTAATCCACGCAATTTGTATCATTTTTCAAATTCCATTTACATGGCAAGTTATTATGGGAAAGAAGCCAAGTAATTAATTTTCCAATGTGAAAAACCTGCATCAAAACCACTTACTAGTTAAACCACTGATTATAAGATCCCAATTATCAAAGCACTCGCCACACGGCACGCAATTTGGCAGTTCTCCAGTGGTTCCACGCTCGCACTGATCGCACCGCCATCCAGTGATACCCGGCATGCACACGCATTGACCGGTCTGGCGGTCGCACTGCCGAGTCGCTGACCCTTGGTCATCGCAATCACAGGCTAAAAAGACAAAAATATGGTTCACTAGATAATTCACAATGACAAAACCTCAACACAGAACAAGCCACTTTTTAAGGAACAGAACTAGAGTTTCCACATTAAACCTACTATTGGCTTTCAAGATTGCCCATATTGCTAATGCTGGTCATAAAGATCTGCCACAATGCTACTGTCGCTCTTAGAGATCTCTCTTACATTGTTGTTGTTTGTCTTAGAGAGGTTTTTATGCACACACATTTGAGTTGTTTAAATATGATGAACAATCTCAACTAGATTTCATCAGTGACAACAAAGTTAATAGCAGATCTGAAAGAGAACGTAAGAAAATTTATCAACGCTTACGCCAACATTCATTTTTGGTTGGATCTCCCCAGTAGTAGTCTCTGCATGCGGAGCAATCACGCCCACCACGACCCTCGATGCAATGGCACTGCCCGGAAAACTGTTGAAAACAAAAAATATTTATGTTAGTGCAGCACTGAACAAAAGATTTAAGCAGCGATCGAGAAGCAACATTCGAAAGCGATAGTGTTGTTTTTGTAAAGAAGTGAAGGACCAAAATGAAAAATGAAGCACCTTGAAGATTTGATTCTGGACTCAGTCGCGAAGAAACATTTGGTGTCATAACTAAACCACTAGCTGCAGTAGCACATGTTCCAATATTATAACAGTTGTACACTATAGCGTTTTAACCCTTCAAAAAACTTGGGACAATTTATAAAGTTACTCATGCTTTAAGTTACTTTTACATGTAACTATTAATTAACTACATTAATATATATAATATTATTAAAGTATTAATATAACAAGGTAATAACAGAATGGCAGTAATTTTTTTAGTAATATAAGTGCAAAAAAGAAATCAAAGCAAAGATAAAAACAGATGCAATAATAAACAACATGTACTTATAAAAGAGTTGTCTATGGCATTTCCCTGTTCCCATTAGAAAGATTACAAAAACAGAAAGCCTTTTTAGATTGTTTTTGATGTGTTTATATTTCAAGCTACATTTTACAACTGTATTTTTTACTTTTGAGCAGTTACTCAATTAAATATATGACAGTGATAATTAGATTAACAATGACAGTAATGACAGTTTTCACAAAGAACCTCTCTGTCACACAAAGAAAGTCTCTTACCTCGTTGCACTGCTCAGCTAACGATCCATCCGGATCACACGCACATGGTTCACAACCCTCTCCACTGGCTATTTTCCAATGGTTCACCTCACATTCGTCACATGAGATACCCAGGACATTGGGCAGGCAAGGACACTGTCCAGTGTAGCGGTCACATGGGCCATTTGTACGATTTGTGCCCAAAACGCTACAAACGCAGGCTGTAAAAACAGAAACTCTGTAGAATGACTGAGCTCTGCACGAGTTATAATTATTTTTAGCTAAACGAATTCAGAAAATATAATGTAATTTTCAAAGATTATACATTCAACGTCTGTACAGTATTGTGATCAATGATAAGTATTTTTTATTAAAATCTGCGAATCATGCATACTGTTCTGAATTCGAGACGAAATTCTACAACAGAAATGCAAACAAAATCACAATGATAAGATCTTTCATAATTTGGAACGATAATTACCGAGTGAGACTCAATTCACTTGCAAGTTATGGCACACATTCTTATCAGCAGAATGCCATCAGGCATGGAGCTACCTGGCCACGCAAGAGATTGTAAAATCACTGCAAAATATGGCTTAGATATGCACTGATAACCACATCCGGCACGGTCGTTCTGTTATGATATTACGTGGACATTGTTAGGCGAACCCACCGGTCACATTGATCTGACATCACTCACCATTCCAGTTTAGGTTTAGCACTTTTTGAATTAATGGCTGACGATATATCATACAAAAGACTACTTAACTCTTAAATGCCAAATAACTCTTAACTCCTACTACTTAAATGCCATTTGACATATTTAGTTGCATTGAGTTTCTTATTATTGTTTTCACTTGTTCGCGTTTTCAAGCCAAGTGGTTGTTCCACACATATGCCCACATTTTTGACTTTTCGCAAAGGCTGATTTTTTGAAAAGGGCGTAATGAAAATTGAATTCATGAACAATACATACGAAGATGAACATTATAAACAAGTTGTGCCACAACCTATTTTTTGTGTTGAACTTACGTGAACATTGGTGGAGCAAAGCGTCTCCGAAGTATCCATCTTCACAATATTCGCAGTTAAATCCATCAGTATGGTAGAGGCACTTTAGACACTCTCCAGTCTCGCCGTCACAGTTGCCGGGCTGAGTGACATCAATGTTGTTGTTACAGTTACACATCTCACAAGTGCCGTTCTCCACAAGTGGGCTCCCGAAGTAGTTCTCTGCACATCGGTCACAGCGAATTCCTGCGGTTTGCAAGTAATCAGTAGTATAAAAAAATCAGTTGTACGAGTACTAAAAATATATTCTGAAAGCCACAATTATAAAACTTAATTCAGTTTGATTTAGTTAAATTTAGCTTTTTGTGCCCAGAGAGGAGTTAGCACTTCTAACAACTAAAAAAAATCACTACAGCTAACGGTACCTGCAAAACCTGGATAACAGTTACAGATAACTTGTTGCGACCGTGGGTCCTGGTAGCACGTATCCGCAAACTGGAACTCGCTTCCGGGTCCTCCTGGGCACATACACGGTCGGCATGGTATTCTGCTGCCTTCGGTGGGATCACCAACGTACCCATCCACACATCTGAAGAATGCACAATCACATTTCTAACATCGGGTGAATACTGATTTCCCAAATAATGGCTTTACAAACAGTTCTACTGTTTTTTAAATTTCCAGGCCCAATGAAACTGCGAAATGATTATATACCCACAGGTTTGATACAAAGTAATTACAAACTTGCCAGACAAACTGGTGACCTGTAAAGACTTTGTTAGCAAATCAAATAACTAGCAAAATGTTGAATGAAAATCCAAATGTGGCTGCATGGAATTAGCCTGTTATCACTAATCCTTAATCATGTCATTGTTGTCACATTTGCCTTTGAAAGCTATTACATCATAGGAGACTGAAATTTTGCATGAAGATTCTACAGACCATAATTGGACACATTTCACTTTCGCCAATACATCCCTCAAATGTGCCCGTTAAATGGATCTGCCCCATACAATGCTACATTGTCGCGGTTTCTTTCGTTGAGTTTATAAATATCATCAGGCCCAATAATGTATTCGAAATTCTTATGAAGAAATGGATCCCATGACAACAGTAAACACTTCCCACGATTTTCTAATAGAAACGTAACTTTACAAGATATGAACAATCAGGATGTACTGGATCC
Organism: Tubiluchus corallicola; assembly: GCA_030141605.1. Lineage (NCBI taxonomy): Eukaryota > Metazoa > Priapulida > Priapulimorpha > Priapulimorphida > Tubiluchidae > Tubiluchus > Tubiluchus corallicola. Next base: position 55,276 of record JAQGDQ010000640.1, read on the forward strand.
AAGCACATTAATGCTTCCATTCTAGTAAGCAGGGCCTATTTCAAAGGGGGGAAGTGGGGATACTTCCCAGGGGCCTCACACTCCAGGGGGGCCTCTCACCAAAGTAACATTGTTTTGCTTTATGCGAACATACTGCCTCCTCTCTCCCTCTCTTGCCGCACGCGCGACGTTTGCCAGTATTGACAAGTATTAAGGACTGGTCTTGAGAATAAAACCTTTTAATTGTTCTTTCCTTTAACAGCTGTATAACTCCATATTTTCTCTTCGAAAATGCTTCTCCGGCGTTCTAGCAGTTCAAAAAGTTTCTGGGTGCCAACAATGGTGGCGCCCGCCCCCCGGTGCATCGCCCCACCCCCGATGAGGCCTCACACGCCCCACTTCCCCGGGCCTCGCCTAGGCTGAAATAGGCCCTGCTAGTAAGTATTACAAAAACAACAATTACACATATAATTTCAGTAGTGTACATTTCTAGATTATATAATATGTACAATTTTTTACAAAAATCTTCATTCTTTGTAATTATTCCGGCTGGCATCATTAACTCAAAACCCACAAAACAGCTCTTAATCATATAACAATCAAAAATTTTATAAATGTGCATAAATTTCTAAGACTGATTAAAGTTCAATAAGCATGAAATTAGCTGCAATGATTTTTTGTTTTATTAGCAAAAAATAATCAACATTAAGTAATTAATCAATTAATTACCTATCACAGTTACGTCCTCCAGTAAAGTCCCTACAGTCTATGCAAGCTCCCGTGCGCTGGTCGCATATCTCTGCATGCCCGTTGCATTCACACTGGACGCAGCTGGGAAAGTTCCAGAATCCGGGTTCACACTCGTCGCACTGCCGTCCGTAGACATTGGGAATACACGAACACTCTCCGGTTAGCAAGTCGCAGATACTACTGGTTGAACCCACATTGTTGCAGTTACATGCTAAAGGGAGGGAAAGAAACAGTCAATATTACAGAGAGCCAATATGTCAGACCAAGTTGACCTCATACCAATCAGTTTATTCAAGGACAATGAAAGAATGTGTGAATGAATGATTAGCAGAATGAAGAAATAACTTTAGTAAGTCAGGAGAAATAAATTATATTAATAACAGGCGCAATACAAAAGTAGTCCAACAAACAAAAAATGTTTGGCATTAATTATCCAGTTATTTTTTTGCTATCAATCACTCTGCTGATACAATTATAATGTATTATTCACTTATTCTGTCACCCACTAATATTATTCACATATTCTATCACCTGCCAATATTTACCGACTCAAGCAACAAAGCACCCTAAGAACAAGGTGAACAGTTGAACAACAGAATCATTTCTTAAGCTATGCAATACTTTTACATTTTTGAAAACTAAGGGCAACTTAGTTATGTTAAGTACAGGGTGCAAAAATGCTTTTTGCATCTCACAAAGCATCTTAAAGGTCAAATACAGCATACATTGTGAAATTTCAGTTTTACATAAAAAATAGAAAGAGAATGCTCTAACTAAGATTTTCTGATACTTTTAACATTTTCAAGGTGGTTCATATAGGAGGAAAACTGGTAAGAAGGTTTCATTTCCGACTAAAGGCTGAAATTTGATTTTGCACGTTTTACTCCTTAGATGGCGCCAGCAAAATTCAGTCCTTAGTTACGGCAGCATCTGTGTTTGGTTGTAATGCGTCAGATCTTGCCATGCAGCATTGTTTACAAGTTCAGTGTCACAGAAACAATGCGGTATCCAAATAAGCTGTTGTTAGCACAATTGTTTAGCATGCAGTTTTCCAAATTTTCATGAGCAAAACCGAACAAATGTTTAATGGTAATGCAGCTTCGAGCCCATGCTTCTTTATGATGGAAACCATGATATTTAATAAAATTAGTGCTAAATATTAAGTTACAGCAAACTTTTTTAATTAAAGAAAACTTGTTTTTACATTAAATTTGACCTTTAAGAAGTGCCAGACAGTAGTAAGCAATTCTGCTTCAATACATGTGCTAATTTATAATGGCAATAATTCCTATTTATGTCTCACAAGCACTACTTCCTTTTGTTAACTTATTATAAGCATGCCGAAACAAACTTATTCTGGTCATTGTGGTTTCCGCTAATAAATAATTCCGAAAGTCTATGAATACCACGTAAACATTAGCATGTCAAATTTACACTAGCTAACGATAAATAGACTTCTCGTGATTCTCAAGAATCATCTCATCTTTCCTGTTAGCGTGAACTAAATAACATACGTGTGCAGCCATTCGGTCCGAAGCCGTAAGTGCCAGGAGCACATTGGTCGCAGTTTCGGCCAATTACGTTAGGTTTGCACACGCACTGTCCGCCATTCTTGTCACAAATTGTACTCTCTGTTCCTTCGCCATCACACTGGCAAGCTGAATGAAACAAATTTTTCATTAACAACAATGTGATTTACAAATCTGATTAAGCAATGTAATATAATCACCTTTTTTGTAGCAGTGATTAAGCGTCTGTATGTTCGTTCTATTATTGTTCATAATGTTTTTGATATGGCATTACAACAATTCTATAATAGTGAAGATGGGGCCACATTTTAAAGGAATATCTCCAAATCTCAATTTTTGCAATAATGTGGTACTACTAGCAAAGAATTATAATTTTACAACTGACACGTGTAGGGGTTACATTTACGTTTTAGGACAGTCCATTCAATTAACCTTGTTTTAAGCTAAACTGTTGTATAACCATATGCATGCTACTTGTAGAAAGTTATATCTACAGAAGTGCTGAAACACCGCTATAAGGAATAATTTACTTAGTAAAACTTAATATAGGAATAAGGTCTAATAATGTGACTGAACACAAGAAAAGTGCTTACAGTTTTTGCTTATGTGCATATTTTGTATATTTATGTGATAAAATCTAATGCAAAGTATTCAATGGTACAAAAGTAAGGCAGAACTTTGTCTACTTATGCTTGAAGTGCAATAAGTTGGAAAACACTAAAAATTTTACATATTGTATTTACTGCTAGACAATTAAAACTTGCGAAGCCGCAAAATTTAATTCCCTTACGTTCTGCGCCCCCTGTTAAAATGGCCGATACCGGGCAGACATATTTAGAGCATGCTTCATTCAGTTCTGGCTTGATAACCTGTAGTTGGGCCTCGATGCAGCCGTAGTGAACGTACTCTCTCTTGTAGTATTCATTAAGAGGTGATCCAGAAAATATCGGTAGTGCATCGACATTGGGAGCAATAACAATCTAAAAAAAGAACAGTTGTTGCAAGTTTTTTCTGCAGCATTAATTAGTTGCTATTTTTATAAACAGCAGCAGCTGCTTCAATGATCAGCTACTCAAATTTTCATGTATTCATTTTGGCTATCAGATATCAGTTAGAATAGAATAGTGATATCTTTGTTCCACTGCCAATTGTTGCTTAAATATATATACATATATCCCACTGCAAATCTTGTCCCATTGCAAACAAGCTTCATCCAGTAAAAAGATGTCCGATTTTCAGCTAATAAACCAGTTATAACAAACAGGCGCCATGTTTAACGGCATATTATCGAAATCGGGCTAAAGTAACATCAATAAGTTTCTGATTTAATAAGCATGGTTCAAACTAACAGTGCGATTCACCTGCTAGCTTAGGCTACTTTCTGTAGCCACTGCTAAGATATTCTAATTTGCAACCTCGGGCAAAACAGCAGTAGTTGTCCAACCCTTTTTTGATAATCAAACCATTTTTATCTTTTGGTTACCAAGAAAATATAGTTACCGAATCAACTAGAATGGAAGCATCTGGACTGCTCAAACCATTTGCATAGCTGTTGAATTCTAGTTTTATCGTGTAAGCTGTGTTTCTTTCCAGACAAACAGGTGGCCTCATCACATGATAGCGCTCAGCTAGTGGTGCAAAAACACAAAAGATCAGATGCTGGAATATCAAACTTAAAAGCTGCCACCTAGAGGTAGCGTTCAGAACTATATTACATACACATGAGCATCTTTACTGTTTTCATTTTCACAAATAAAATTGGCTGGTGATTGTGATTTATGAATTTAGATTTTACCAATGTTCATTTTCCCTTGCAGTTTGTGCATGAATGTATGAACTTAAAAGAAAGGGAGAAGAATGCTTCCTTTGAAGGCACCAAATACATATGGTAACACATTCACAGTAAAAAGAGAGAGTCGATAAACCTAGCTATTAATTTAGCAGGATGTCAAAAATAAAATTAAACTGCATGTAAAACATGCTGAAACTTTCAGTAAAAACAGGATTAATATGCGGGTATAAGAACCTATTTCAATCGACGAAAACAGAAAGATGTAAAAATATTAATAATTAGATATTTATTACCAAAATGTATTACAAGGATAAAGAACAATAAGATTTAAAACATTCTAGTATCTAAGAGCTGCCATAGACCCGTCAAAACAGACATAATTATACAAGGTGTTTATGATCAATTGTTATTTTTACTTTTCAATGTACTCCAGATGTTGATGAAAACAATATACCGTATATACTTATGTACAAGTTGAATTTTTGGGAGGCAACTTTAAGGTGAAATTTTTGGGGTCGACTTATACTTAAGATATGTTTTTGGGAGATGTCGTTAAAGAGTCATCTACAATACGAATATGTAAAGAAATAATCCTTCATTATAGGCTGGACTGAATGAACACTCATACTGTGATACTTCACATCAGATAATGTTCGCATCTTGACAATACTTCACAAAATTAACAAATATTACTGTAATTTATTCTAATGTATGTGAAATTAAGTTAAAATTTATATATTTTAGAAACCGGAAAGAAACTGGAAACTGCCAAAGCTGTGCAGGTGCTGCCACCTGTCAGCTGCTGCGGGAAGTTTTACACTGGCCTTGTATATGCGTGTTTTATTGGCAAAACATCGATTACCAGCATACACGCGTATATAAAACACAACTATGCAGATGTATTAATTTTAGTAAATTATTTTTTTCTTCAAATGGGAAGGTGATGAACCACACCATTTACTCTGGAAGATGTTAATATTTTAGGATCGACTTGTACACAGGTAATGTATAAAATGATGAAATTTTTGGTCTTAAAATGCACATCGACTTGTACATAAGTATAAACAGTAACAAATATACTAACTGGATTCTAGTCGGTCATATTTGAGATCATCCCGTGGAATAGTATTGGCACATGCTCCGGTCTGATCCACAGGACTGGGTCGTTCGATCGTGATGCGAACATCCTCCCACGGGTCAGGCATCTACATCAATAAGATAAGAATTCATCGTAAGAGCAAATGGTACATCTCGGAATTTTAGAAAAAGAAGTAAAAGTTTATCTACTCCTAAGCAGAACAAGATCTTGAAAACAATGTCTGCATGCATAACAACTAGAGAGTCAAGGGAAACAATGGAATTTGGATGGCAAATATTAACCTATGTCCAATACAGACAAGAGAAACCAAGCTTTAAACACCATCTTGTGGCCTGCAGAAGCTACTTTCAAAGCACTCACCTTTAAATGTATATAAATCCCAACCATTTTTAACATTTAACTATTTTAGATACCTATATATACAGTGAAGTATTGATACTAGTTTTGGAAAAAAGTAATGCACATTAATTTGAAAATGCCCTGGCTAACTGACTGCTAATTTTTCATGCTGAACATTCAAGGAAATTTCTATAACTATAAAAATCGTAAGAAGAAGACTATGAAAAGTTGGTCCTAAATCCCACATCAAACTTTGACTGCAGGTGCTGCTGCTTATTACATTTAATTATTAAGGGAGCTTGATCACTAAACTCTCCTTCCATTATGCAATACTGCACAAACACGGATATTTTGCGTAAAAGAAAAACTTACTAACTGGCTTTCGGTTTTTCTAATTTAAATTTCAATGTTTAAACATACTACAGGTAGAATGAAACAACAAATTAAGCAAAACTTGATAGAAGTATAAAAAAGAGATTCAAAACTGAATCTACGCAATAACCTGTTACCTCGTTAAACAGAAAGTTGGTTTCATCCTGACAGCATGAAATGTTAAAATTCAAAATGTTTACGTTGAAAAGATTAAAGACAATCACATAAACCAATTCCAGTGCAAAATCAGCCTCCAACCACAATGGAATTCATATATAATAACATACGGTATACAGAAAATGCATAGAGTTATAGCAAACCCTTCACCTGAAATCGTAGCCGTCATCTTTCTTTCTATTTCAGCAGCTTTGAAACATCTTCAACTTAATAATTAGACGTCAAATTACTGTTACTATAAAGACTGTTGGCTGGAAATCTTCCCACGTTCACTGTCAAGTGAGGGACGGCCATGCGGATGCGATTGCTGCATGTTTTGTACAGAGACGAAGGATATGCAGATGTTTGCCAGATTCCGCTTTATAAGAAATATTATCATGATTGCGGCGTAACACCAGGTAATTAATAAGATATCTTGAAACAGAAAGTCACAAAAAATCATTACCTGAGATTCATATCTGATAACGATGTCATACTCCATTGATGTTGCCAAGTTTCCCACGTAGAATTCGAGAGTGCCCCGTTCACGAACTCGCTGGAATCCTTGCCCAGTCCATGTTGGTTCGCGGTCTGGATAAGGTACTCTGGTTTCAATCTGGGTCATCTATAGCAAAATATAAATTTCAGTTAACACTGCTGACTATACAAGTATACAAGAAGCAGGTAGTGCAGTTATATATAACTGCTTACGTGTTTTAACATAAAAACTTGTTTGATAAAAGAAAATGGAAAATTTTCAGATAAGACAAAATGATATTAGACAGCTTTCAGTTGAAATCTGAATCGTTTCACCATTATTATAGCTATAAAACTCACATTTTCTTTTGTCATAGAAATTTTACTTCATCTAGAAAAAAGCATTTATGGAACAACCATCATTTTGTAATTACGTAAATGTAACAAACTTTACCTCATAATTTCTACAAATAATAAGTTATATTCAATAAGCTGTGATAGTCCATTAAGTTGCAAAACTAAAAACAAGCAAATCTGATATTTTAAACTTAGCCCAGCATATTTTCACTTGCATGTATTTACCACACATATACATTTAACACATGTACATCTAAACACATTTTGTAATACTAGCATCAATAATATTAACTTAAATAAGCAAACTGCTTGTGACTATAAGAAGCTAGTAAAACACTCAAAAACAAGCAGTGACTGCGAAAAACAATTTCAAGCATCAGTGTATCTACATATAATCACTATATTTCTACCTCAACCAATTACAGATCTTTCCTTAATTACCGTATTTTCCCATGTATAAGAGACCCTTGTGTATAAGAGACCCCTTCAATTTTTAGGCAAAAATTCTGGAAAAAAGTTTTTTGGTAATGAATAACTTTATTCATCATAGAAATCATTAGTAAATTCCTCATCACTCTCATCAAAAATATCAACTGGAGTCAGACCTTCAGCAATTCCAGCCAGTTCATCATCAGAGGAGTCACTCTGCTCAAAAATGGCATTGTCCTCTTTTGACATTTAAAAAAATAATAACTTACCCGGTACATTAATTTTATCATTAGAATTTAGCCATGGAGAAGATTTATTGAAAGGAAACTATAATTATTCGAAATAAAACAGTTGTAGCACACTTATTTCTTTAAAATCATTAGTGTCACAATTTATGCATCTTATTGAAAAGACTTACTCCCATGTATAAGAGACCCCCTATTTTTAAAGTGAAAATTCTGAGCAAAAAAGGGTCTCTTATACACGGGAAAATACGGTAGATTACTACAGGTTTTTCTGGGATGAAATGTATAAAAAGGAAAGCACAGCAACCACTTACACTATTGCCACGAGCGTCCTCAGCTTCGTACGTGTAATAATCAGCAAAAACGCAGAAAAATCCCTCCTCCGGGTCACTGCAGCGACGTCCGGTCATGTGCGGCTTGCAGGAACACTGACCGGTGGTGATGTCACAGCTGTTGTCGTAAGCTCCGCCCACATCGCAGTCACATGGTTTGCAGCCCTCTGGGTCTTCACTCAGTCCATAATGTTCCGCCTAAAATATGCAGAAATTTCGTTAAGTAATTAAACTAAGAGAATTGTTTCTTCAATGGTAAAAAAGCATCCATTTGAAAAGTCTACATTCGGAAAAAATCAATAATTAAATGTAATAGTCAATGTAAAATGCCAAAATTCATGACAGAATATCTGAAACTTTGGAATTCTCTGCCACAGCATAAACATATACCGTATAGTACTTAAATAGAGCAAAACCGGACCCAATCTTAAGCTGTAGGTCAAAACAATCTACTCTTTAAAATATTGAAAGGGAACATACTATATTTCAAAAATGACTTACGTGAAAGAATTATTGCCACACAAATACAATTTCGCATTCGCACCACTAACTTTTTCGCTGTTACATGCATTTCGCCATTCGATAGTTAGACGGGCACTAGCGCTTGCCTTTGGGAAAGGCGTTGCATAAAAAACAGATGCTGTACCTCTCAATTCAGCTGTGTTAGTTTGTGATGAACTACGCACGTGCAACAGCTCATGCGTGAGCAGAGGTAAATTTGAAATATGAATTTTTATCTTAAAACATGCCTAGTTTTAGTACAACACACTGAATATCTTACAGTAGCACTGTACTTCAATTTTCGCTTTCGCAAACACGTGCAACACGCTCGTGGAATATTTTTGCTGTTGGAAATTATCTTTGATTGTAATGCCATCAATAGCTGGGCTCGCTCACCGTTAATTAAGTTTTTAATCAATTATTTAATTATTTTATTCAATTAATTATTTAATTCAGAAACTCTTTTGCAATATTAATTATGTGAAAATGCATACTTTTTATCGGACTTGAAAATGGGGTGGTATATGTAAAATCATCCTGTCTTCCTTTAAGAGTAGCAACTAAATTTATATACACTTACTAAACATTCATTGCAGTCTCTTCCACCCACCAATCTTTTACATATACACTCTCCTGTATATTTGTCACAGCCTTGATTGCCCACTGTACCCAAAGTATTGCATGTGCATGCTGCAAAAGAAGAAATCACAGAACTGAACTACAGTCAAGATGACTGGTCAGTTTCAAAATAATGAAACTATTTAAATCAGTCTTTTCACAGTGGCAATGGAGAAGCCTAGACTAAAACCTAGGCAAAGTGCTATTACTGGAGTTTTTATTGTTATTATTACGATGATGATGATGATGATTATTATTATTAGTGGACTGACTGATGTTTTTTATATAGAACTGGCGTCCACTACAAAATGGAGTCCAGCACAGAGCCAGGGGCTACTACTTAATGTGGATGGTTGAGGTTAGACTGCAACCTAGCTCATTATCATTGCTAATCCTTTTAGATGAAGCAGTGAACTGGCTGAGATGTAAGACAGCAGCCACTGGTGTTGGAATGTAAATAGATCATCACTCAACAAGGTGAATAGCAGAATGTAACCAGGTGGTCACCCAACATTCACTGGCCAATCTCAGCATTGCTTAACTTCAGTCGCGAAACATACAGAATAACATCCTCTTGATTTTCAAGAGCAACAGTCCTCTCTTTTGTAGTTTGTATAGTTATAATTCTTCGCATGGAAGCAAATTTACAATTTTTCCATTTAATATTGGCAATCTACTGAAAAAAATCCCATGCTGTTCAGTCCCTGCCATTGGCAATTGTTTTAAACTATTTCCTACTGGTGCTTAGACAACCCAAAAGTGGGACCAGGCAAGCTTTTTTGCACCAGTAGAATGGCTATTTTAAACCTAGAACAGTTATTTTATGGTCGTCACACATCAGTCATAAATTTAAATTTCCAAGCTTTGCAAACCCGTTACCTTGACAACCATCTGGATTTTCAGACGTCAAGTTCCAGAAACCATCCATGCACTGGTCACATCGCTCGCCGTCCACGTAGGTTTTACAATGACAACGACCAGCTTCCAATCCATAGTCTGGATCATCGTGGCTGTCACATTCTCCATCATACAATGATCCAGTCGGATCGCAGTTGCAGGCTGGAATGACACAAATTTATTTTTGCTTATTGTATTATTTGGTTTGTTAGAGCTCTAAGTTATAAACAAGATTTTAGTTAGTGCACTAATCAGTACAATTAACTTGTATAAGTAACTTTTATAATTTGTCAGTGCACTGTAAACAAAAGTACGACAACAAACCTTCACAGATGTATGGGTCCTCTAGTGTCCGACCAGGAACCTGAAAGTAAAATGGCTGACACTGCTCGCAGTTACGCCCCATCGTGTTGTGTTGACAATCGTCACAAACGCCACCGCTGACAAAACCGGACTGCTCAAAAACTGCCGGATCAAAGTGGCACTTGGCGGCATGGCCGTGGCATTCGCAACCTGTGACGCAGAAACTGAGTAATTAGAAGCTTCACCCTTAACACAAAAACATGGTACTACGTATCTTGATAATGCTAACCTGCTGTAAACCATTGATACTGGCAATATCGACCTATTGGCATCCATATTACTATGCTTAGTAACTGTTTATACATACAAATCCATTCTAATGCCATAACTGCTTACATGTACTTATTTTTTGCAGCATCTTTGCTAAAGGTAACCTACCAAGACGCTCTAAATGATATTAATTTCAAATTCATGCCAAAAATGCAGCAACATGTACAAATTAGTTAGCTACTACAAACTCTAGAAATGCTACAAAATATGTAATTAAGTCCTTTAAATCAGAACTTAAATCAATCCTGGCTATCAACACACTGCACATAAATAAGATAAATAGTCAAAACAGCACAAAAATTAAGATGCAATAGTTACTTACGCTTGCAGGCATTTGCATCACGCTCTCTTGCTGGCCTCCATGGCAGGTCATTGAATAAATCCTCGCAAAGCTCACAATTTAAACCTTTTGTATTATGTGTGCATTCACAGCGACCGTGCACCTACAGAAAGTAGATTTGTTTCACAAAGATGCACAATCTTATAACAGCCAAATCAACCAGCATAACTAGCTAAAACAATATCTCTCTAGCACCAAGTGAAAATTATACTAGAAAATTTACATATTTGAATATCAAAATAATTTGAACTTTGAAAGCATGTCAGACAATACACATCTAGATATTAAGTGGTAAGATGTTTGCTTACATTTTTAATGTATTAACATTGAAAAATCAAGCCAACATCAGCTGAAAACTTAGGTACATTGAAAAAAGTTCATGGAGTAAATACTCTTTGTGCCAAAATTTCATCCAAAACACTAGCTAAAGAGCAGCTGGACAACAAACATTTACAAATAAAAACACTTATAGCTCTAGCTAGTATAACAGCTTTATTGAATTTGCGAGTCTGAGAACTGCGTAGAGCAATAAATCACACTCCAAACTCGCAATATTCTGTAAATAAACCTACAAAGTAATGCTCTTGTATAATACAATAGGAAAGTCCAAAATCTTTTAAGCAAAATCGCAACTTTGGAGAATTTAACACGTGTTAAATCAGGTACTCTCACGTTAAAACATCTGTAAAATTATCGTAACAACAACGGAACTAAACAACAAAAGTGAATAACCATGGACTTTCCTTTTTCTTGAGAATCGGAATTCCCATACACACAGTTAAGAATAATCTGTAATACATACAAGAGAAAAAAGCTTCACTAATATCAGCTAGCTAAAGCAGTGTTGGCGAGTAGGCAAAACAATGTGCACTACTAAAACCATAAAAAGATTCATTACACGTATAGCTAGGCATAAAGCTATGAGCTGCTAAATAATTTGCATCCAGCAAACTGCTACATTTACAGTTACCAGCTGGGCAGCAAAAAATGAGTTCACGATAATAGCTTAAATGAGAAATGTAAAAATAAATTTAAACATCATGTGGATAAGTTGTTTTGAAAATAATATTTAATGAGGACAAGCCTAATAATCAATAATTTCTTTACTATACGTACAAATTTTGAATGAAGAAAAAACCATAATAGCAAACATTTAAATATGTTATACGACATTTAGATTACTAATTTGATTTCGATAACTAGCTTAAGACAAACACTATATAAACAGTTACTAAAAAATTACAGTTTTTTCGTATTGCTTACAGGGCATACAGGGCAAGCTACAAAATAAGTTTACTAATCAAACATATTGTCACTTAATAATAATAAGTTAGCAACAAAATAAAAAAAACTTTACAGCAGCTTTGCCAAAATTGTAGAGACCAGCTAGCTGACCACAAAATAATCTCCCACAGTAAGCAGAATAAACAGAACTGCGCCACCTATGACCTGGCGGAATAACTAAAAAAGGGCAAAAAAGTGGTAGCTATTGCTGTTGCAGAATAGCAAGAAGGAAAAAGGAAAAACGACCAAATTGAATACGTGTAGAATTTTATACCAACCTGAGCGTACTGTTTCCCATTGTTGAACTATTTTGAAAAAATGACATAAAAATGTTATAAGACTCTTAAATTTCACAGTTCACTAAGATATACACTGCATAAAAACACTGAACAATATGAAAGCAATGACGACCCTATTAAGGCCAGTGTGAACCTGACTTAATAAATTTTAATTTTGTAGCCAAAGTGGTTCCATCTAGCTGGAAAGTTTAAAGTGTGGACATTGACCCAGTTATGCTTTCATTATGCTGTTCTGTAGTATATGTGAACATGTGTCTTGTGCAAGCTAACGGAATTTTTCATTAGATATATGCCGCAACGATGTAAGTTTATTTCTATCAATTTTTATTCTGATTTATTCATTGATATTTTTGAATGGACTAAATAACTGTCAATCTAACTAAACTGTGTAACTTTTCATAAAATTAGCTAATGTCAGTCACTTTTGCTTTTCTATTTTAATTTTTAAATATTGCAGAAATACAGATCAGTGGTCATACTCTCAGAGACACTAACAACCCTGCTTGATAATTATTTAAAAAAATTGAATGATTAAGTGAATTTATAATAGTTGGGCCCTGAACTGCATATATACACGTTTTTTACACTTTCTTTTAGACATTCTCATTTTGATTTCTTTCACACATTCTTCTTTCCATTTTTTCTGTTAGAGTTCAGTATGGAAAAAAAACAACAACAGAAGCTCAACGATTTTAATGTACTGTAAACAAATAAAACTTTACTAGACCATTCGTGGCCAGATGTGCAAATGAAGCTCTCCTGGTAACCTGCACAATGAAAAGATCCTAATTACAAATGTTAGGAAATCTGGAAAGTGTCAGACTGTGTTACTACCATTATAAAAGGCACTGCAAGAAACACAGGCATCTATTTTTTGGGAATTTTCAATTTCGATGTTGAAGTAGGCTTAACAAAACGTAAAAAAAATAAACAGATGAAATTCATTGGCATACGTTTGGTGACTTATCGATAAGACATGGCATACCCGACTTTCTTCAAAAATGCACACTTACCACGTTCACACCCTGCAACGATTGTTGAGCTGGCAACGGAAGGCACTGGCTGGCGTGACCATAACATGAGCAGCTCCCTCTGACGACCACGTCGTAAATTGCATAGTAGTATTTCTCTTTAATCTCTTCCCGCTGATCTAGAAGGTTGTCACCGAGCGTGTGCAAACGTGTCATGTTAATTCGGAGGTTTGTCATCTTCAGTAGATCCTGTACTTGTGGGCTGTATGGGTCTTCAGGGCTCAGTGACGGAGGCAAAGCTCTGTAGATTACCTATGTATAATGAACAAACTTGTGTATAAAGGCTATTCTGTTATATAATCATTTATATTTCTCACAACAGACGGCACCAACTAAATACATACAGTTATAAAAACGAACTAAAATTGCTAAAATTGCGTAATTTGTAGTATCAAAACAGATTCACACAAAAACGGATAGAAAACCAAATCACATCTTCCGAGTGTACAGACATAAGAAAAACACCGAGTACACCATACATGTGGTACACAGGCTATTCTTACTAACAAGATAATCCAAAGTGACAAGAAAGTGAAATTTCTCTTGCTTAAATTAGTGGGAATTTTTGCATCACACTTTGGCAAGGATCAATTATACTCACTATACTCTCATATGAAAAAACATGTTCCACCAAAGTGACTTTTAGTTACAAATCAGTTTGCTCTGCAGTTGTTAGCTAAAACAATGGGGTAGTATCCCAGCACAAGAACCTTCACTGTTACACTATAATTAGTGTACAGCAAGATGTTGAAAATTTAACTCACTTCTCCTCCTTCTGATGGCGCCACGTCACTGTAACGACTCTCACAGACGACCTGACCGATGAATCGAGGTGGAGCTAGCGGTATACCGGGAAAATCATACTCACAATCTTTGGCGAAATACCTATCAATAAAACAGGCATTAGTTACATTCACCTAGATTAATTAATCAATTAATAACTATGCAACATTATAATTTACAAAAAACAAAGGCTTTGCCGATTGATGAAAACTGTCAAGGTTAAGATGTAAAAGAACAAAACAGACTTTTAAAAGAGACCGATGTATATAAAAATTGTAACAATAAAATTTAAATGTGAATAAGACACATATGCACCATACCTCAAACCAAAACAGGTGTGAATTGTGAACACAGTTTCACTTCAATTTAATATAATAGCGAGTAAGCTAACATTTGCAATTATTTACATTTTTAACCACAAGGAGGCGTGTAATTTAGTTGCAGTGGACTCTGGGTAGATATACAAACTAAGTACCTGGATAAAAGGTACTTAACCATCCATTAATCTTTTTGCACTACATTATAAGGCTCCCTTTTACAAAGCACACCAAGCAATATGATTTGAAAGCACACATCATGGTTTTATTACACAGGTTTTAAGGTCCCATGATTCCAGATTAGGTCAAAAATTTAGATGAAACTAACAGTCGTAGGCAAGATCAGGAACAGTACATATTCTTTCTTTGACAGTTACCCATCCAAATATTCACCAGAAGCAGATATGCTTAACTTTCAGGAACGGTACATATTCTTTCTTTGACAGTTACCCATCCAAATATTCACCAGAAGCAGATATGCTTAACTTGAATTATCCAACTGACAGTGGAGTGGATGGCCGCTGTATAAAACTACCTATCAACTACCATGCAACTAGCAGCATTAATATCTTTGCCAACAATTATAAGTTTTACTGATAAGTATCTATATTACTGAGAACAGACTACTAACCTATAGATTTTCCATGTTTTCCCAAAATCTGAAGACTTTTCAATGAACATGGCTGCCGGCCGGAAGGACTTAAAGGTCATGATGAGATGAGTAAAGTGGAACTCGGCCTCCATATCCAACTGGATCGTGACCTGACCAAGTCCATTCACTGACTGCCACCACCGTTTTTTCCGGTAGATCCATCCACCCGTATTAACTACATTTTCAATTCTGCAAGAAAGATTGGGATTAATTGTATAAAATTAAATGAACAACATAAATAATAAATGATGAGCTTGAAGCATTCCCATCTCTCACTCTAATTTTCCATAACAAATGGAGGCAATAGTAACAAATACATATTTCTATGCTATATATTATAGTGTTGCTTCTGATAGAATTTTTTTAACGGATAGCGAACACCGCATATCATCGAGAATTTCTTCAAATTAGCCCCCGGATTCGGATTATAACAGGATAGGTTAGCTAAATTTGGATCGAATATGAGGATCAGTTCGGATAATGAAAAATTACTAAATGATTGCAAACTTTAGCATTTTTATTTAGTCTATCATCAAAAAAAGATTATCATTTTAAATGACCTTGCCAGAAGATACACCAAAGATGCACAAACGAAAAAAGATGTGTGTAAAATTTTCGTCTCGAAAACACAGATATAGGCTAAAACCATCTCTAAGTTCTTTGGTAATATTTTATTTTCAGCTGTTAAATTATTTGAAAACCGTTTTCAATTGCACATTACAAAAACGGAATAGCGAATATTTGCGAATATCAAATTTTTATAACTACCGGATAATATTGGATACGAATACCCGTAGAATCTCGTGAATATCACCATTTTCAGATATGAATCGGATATCCAGAGCAACACTAGTATATTACATTAAATATGTGATACACTACAACTGAGAAAAGAAAGAAGTTCTGATTGCTCATATTTCTTTTAGTTTTGCATCAAAAGTTTAGAAAGTGGTTAAATTTTGCTTATAAAAATTAATGTAAATAACTATAGCTCTGATGATGCAAAACTCATTCGAATGTCCTAATCAAGTGTACTCAATTTACGAAAGACCGTCACATACACTCCAGTTTGATAGGTGCTTTTACGTCCAAGTTTAAATATTCTTTAGTGGCATGTGTAATCGATAACTTTCATTAACTGGTCTGAGGCTCAAGTCCCAGCTGAGGTACAAAATTTTTCAGACTTGCTTTTCAGCATTTAGTAGTATTTTACAAAGCTTATACAAACACTGATTAGGCCTACAAAATTATTACTTTTGAGCTTGAACCATTTGAACAGTAAAAATCAGCATATAAGACATTTCACAATACGATGTTCAATAAAAACAAAATTGTCACTATAACCGCGGTTACGGCGATTGTTGACACACACAGTCCCAATTACACATAAAGACCGCACTATTTAATATATCTATGGGTGTTTAACTTGCTAAACATTAGTATGAGATAAGTAATCAATTACAGCACCAGCCAATACCAGATTATTTGAGTGAACACGTTTGCAGCAACAAGAAAGTACTTCCATCTGGTGGCAGATATCCCGAAAAAGAAAGGGCACAGGAAAATAGCGTACCACTCACAGTATCGTGCCGCTAATGAAATTTTCATTTAAAAATCTCCAATTGTAATAACTACCTAATTAAATGTAGCAAACTGAATATTAAAAAATGCTACCCAATTTCATCAATTGGCCTAATATGGCAATCTTTTGCCTGGCTGATATAAGTCGAGTTCATAAGTATTTAAATATGTCAGTTTTGATCAATCTGATTTTGGCCAAATAACAGTGTCGGTTATTTTAATATGTTTACCTATGACTATTACATGACCGCGCTCGTCGCGGGTCATAACATGGATTCCTAGAATCACATAAAAAACATTTTTTTGTTTCGTCTAAGTGGCTGACGATGCAGTAGCGCTGTGGTCGCTCGAGGCCGCACGTCGATGACGAGGATAGCCGATGCTCTCGACCAATAAGTAGATCACCAGTAGCGGGGTAGCAGCTGCCCCTTTCACAACCTCGGGAATACTGTGCCAAACCTGAAAAGGTGAAAAAAATCAGTAAACAACAAAAGTAACAACTCAAATAATAAAAACAGATGAACAGATATGGACATCTGTGCCAACTCATGTGTGAACCATACACTAAATGTAGTTTTCTTGTACAATAATTCCTCCCAAAAGACACGACAATGGGAACATGACACCACACGGCAATTTAACTGAGATTTAGAGGGACTATTTTTAGTGTTGTTTGGAGCACAATTAGTTCACAAAACAGAAATAGAATTCTAGGAAACTCTATTAAATTAACCACACTGTAACTGTATTTCCAGATAGGATAGAGATTTCCCCATTCCCCTATGAGGCTGTCATTTTGAGCTCTCCCTAACACTGATAAACTGATCATAAAAACAATGGATGTGAGTTCTAAACAAGTTTTGCACTTAATAAAATGGTCTTGGATTCCTTTAAAATCCATTTACCTTGAATACTGCTCACATTTCTTTAGGTTCGACACCAGTTTTTTAGTCAAATTGCATTTTATAAATGTACATCAGACTCTATTACTTATTGATATTCCTAAAACGGTAAAAGACAAAGAGGATGTAAACAGACGGGTATGTTATTTTGCATACCGCAAACTTAAAAGCCTGTGGTGCCACCTATTAAAACAGAATGGAAACCTTTAACAGAACTTGCAGGCATTATCATGTTTAAGACAAACAACGAGCACATAATTAGCTGAGCGTTCTGACATGTTTTATTGAATTGGCTTTGATAAAATCCACAATGTGCCACAACAGTGAGTGTTGCGCCCTAAGCTGTTGTAAAGCAAAATGTTATTGAATTATAGAACACAACGGCTAGCAGAAGAAGCTACATAAAGCGACTTGACTAACACGCCACAAATGCTTTATGCAACAAAGTTGCTATAACTATAATGTCTTGAAAGCAATTTGCTGTACGCAGCTATTAATTACAAGTGTCTAAACATGCAACCTTGCAAATTAACACTAATACAACTCTACAGTTAATGTATTTGGTATCAAAAACGTTCACACTACCAACTTTTACTTCTAACTGTTTGTGTCCAATAGCGATTAAACAAAAGCACTTTTGGGTTTAACCACTAAAACACATCACTGCTGACATTCTCACCAATTCATAGAAATCAATAATAGGAAATGCATTTTCTATTTACATGAGTACTTTAAGGTTAGTTCTAAAAACGGCACAAATCAAAAATCAATTTTGGGTGTGTGCTGCAAAAGCTGATAAAACATGCCCTGTGATGAAAATAAACATTGCCAGTTTGAAGCAAAGTATTTTCCTTCAAGTGCTACGTAGACTTTTATTCAGCGTACTGTGACGAAGGTTCTCAAAAGGCGAAGCCATTTTAAAAATTTTGGCCATGCAAATTATACCAGCAAACAAAGCAAACAAGCAAGCAAGTAAGCAAACAAACAAACGAACAAACATTGCAAGTTTAGTTGAGATTTTGCTTTAAATAAAAAATTATTAGTTAAATAAACCGGTTTGTAAAACAGCCTTTGCGAGTCAATCATGAACGGTGTTAACGAGCACCACGAATTCACAGCACACTTTACTGTAACAAAGGTCCATGAGTGCAATCAGAACCGCAAGAGTTTCGGAATAAGTCAGGATACGTACTATTCAAAATTATGAATCCTGAACACGAATAGACAAAATGCTTAAATAATTTCTCTCAATGTGACAGTAATTGCTCGGATTCTTTCTAAATTATTTTCTATATGACTTTTGCTATTGAAAAAATTCACTACACTTATTTTTGCGGAACGAAAACAAAAGATAAATTATTTCCCAGTCAGGACTTGAAAGCAAAACCCTCTGACTAAAAAGCATGTCACAAGCAAGCACTTTTTGATGAACAGCTCTTGTTTTCGCTCTCTGTCGCCTACTGTAATATCGTATTACACGAATCCATAATTAAGATTTTGCTATAATAAAATTCATGCAGTCAGTATTATTTTTATTTTTAAGTTTATATATCTGCATGCGTTTATATTATTTTAAAGCATTAAAACCACCAAACGACAAACGAGTTAACAATCAAAACTATTGTCGATCCCTAGAACTTAACATTAATTATCAGTTGATGCTAGATTGTTGCCATGCTACCAAGTAAAGAAGCTGGTCCATACTAGTTTCCCGCCACTTCGCCACCCCATCACGTCAATCTGTCAGCTGGGCTTATCACTCCACCCGCATTTCATCTCTCGGGACAGGAAATTCCCACCGTTACCGCGGTGATTTACTCTCATCCTTAGCTTCCCGCATCAGTACCACCATAGCCGCATCAGTACCACTGCTTCCTCATCACGCTAGCCAGTTAAGATAAGCCGAGTCCCTGCTGTACACGGACTGACAGAAACCAGATACTTGGCACTGACTTCGTGAACCGGTGAACGCCTAGGTCAGACGAAACCAAAGCGAGATAGCGCGGGGGTGGGATGCTGTAGAAGGCAGAAACGTTGATTCAAACGAAAATGTTTGCACTTCATATGGTAATATCAGTCTGTATTTTAGCCCATAAACTGGTCTTTATCACCCACTTAATAACATACAAATCCTAACATCGCGTTTCGATACAGACTTCTGTTTCCGACGAAAATACGCTTGCGTTAGCGCAGGACGTTTTACGTGGAATCCAAGGACAGCAAAAGCAGGAACGTAAAACAAAAACGTTAATGTTTTTTGTCTTCCTTACTCCTGCTCAGTATGCCAGTGTCAGCGACGGAAAGTATAGTCAGCAGGAAACAAACGACCTGCCTTGATTGTGTTAGCTCTGCAGGGTAGTGTTTCTGCTCTGTTAACCATTGTTACAACGTACTTTTGCTGAAGCACTCGCATACAACCTATTAGAATTAAGCTAGGCCAAGAATTCCTGACCAACTTTTAAACTCTTGCTAAACCCAAATCACGATGTTAAGGAAATATGTTTGCACCACCAGTTTTTCTTTAATAGATCACACGAGCAAATGCTAAAAAGATAAATGTAAATTTGCTAAAATAACTGATTTATGCAGACGGAGGGTCTCAAAATGTCCCAATCTATCACTGGTCAGTGCAGTATTTTGTCTAACGAATTCAGCTACTGAATCCGGGCCTACAAAACAAGTAAATCTGTCTGCAGCCTTATTGAGGACACACCGCACCAAACAATAACAATGCCTGATGCCAGAAACACATGTTCTCCACATTATTCTCGTGTAAGTGTATATAAATCAGTGCTTATTCCAGGCTTCCCACAATTCCAGCCTGTACAGTGCAAGTCTTGAACAAAATAAACAGGCCATACACAGCAAGAAACCATAAAAATGAGTTTACACAACAAGCTAATTAGACTTTACAGGGATAGCTTTCAGTGACGCTTATTTCCATTACATTATCAACTGTTGAATCTTTGACCGTAAATTAAATTAAACGCAAAAAATTAGTTTACTTGTAATTAAAAGGCACTGGGATGACTGTTGATGCATACTGCACAGTAATTACTGGATGTTGCACAGAATGTTACACTAAATATTTAAAAAATAAGGCTAGTTCTTTATTAGTTAGCTAGTTAACTAGTTTAATTTGTTGACCGATAAACAAAATCAAAATACACTAAATATACAATCATGGTGATGATCACTGCAGTGAGGTTAGTTCCGGTTAGTACTTAGATGGGCGATAGTGCAATGCCGTAATTGGCTAAACTCGGTTATATGAGCCCTCTATGAAAGTCAGCAGCGACCTATATACCTACCACCGTTTCCCAAGTGACTTGAATGGGGGGGTGGGATTATTATGCTTTACTACGATACAAACGGCTTCAGATTTGTAAAATTAACAATTTGAAAGACCCCCACCTCCTAACTGTCCAAATTTCAACTTCCTCCTCTCTCCTTATTTCAGCCTATGCCGCTCATGTCACCAACCCTTTCCTGCTTCAAGTTTTCAACTTGTGATTTCTCAGATCTTACTCAAGCTTCAGTCTCCATGAGATTCCCCGTTCTCCCTTCATATCTTAGTTAAAGATAAATATATAATAAGATAAATTCATAAGATACGATAAGCAATTCTTTATCAAAGCAAGCTATCTCATTATGGACTACTTAACCAAAAGAAGTTAAAAGTCTTAAAGATTCAACAACTTTATCTAACTTTAAAACAAAATAAAAAAAACGCGTTTTCACTACATTTGAATATCCTGTGTACCAAAACGACAATATTTATGTGCAGAGTAATCATAGTTTTCCCGGCCCAATATCTTGTAAAATCAAAATGTTTTAACGTAAATGTGTCTATATATTGTAAATATAAAATTATTTATTTAGTATCTGTATAATGTAAATGTCAATGTTCAATGAGTGTGTAGTAGTGTTAGCTCTGCATCCTACGCATGTGTTTTACAGTGATGCGCTGACGAATGTCATATACAGATGTATTAACATTTGTGATGTTTAAAATTTTTATACGACAAATAAAGATTTTTGCATAGCCTATATAGTCGGCTGCTGTTCTTTCCCACCAACCTAACTCTCTCTTAATTTCCAGCTTCTTACGTCTTTTAACTGCCAGACGACTTATGAATCTGCCACCTCACACCATCCTATATGCTCGGTGTAGCATATATGACACAAGTTTTTCATGTAGAGACAAATCAAAACCGCCTGCTGCATAGTTCAATGTAATTTAATCACAGTTATTTTACAATATAAGCATAAGTTTCATAAATTAATAATATGAGCTGTGAAAGTTGCTCCATCTGGTGGCTAATTTCAACACAACGGACCATCTGACATACACGTGTTTCAAAATTCATTTTGGCAGAGTAATCCACTGAGTGCTGCTGACGTTAAAATATGTGGACACCAATGTACATTGACGGAGTGTCCTACAACGGCATGTACATCGGTGCTGTGTACCTTGGTGCCCTATATATCAGTGTCGTTACTTCGGTGTATTGTGCCTCAGAATCTTGTACCTTGGCCCGCCCCTTTCACCTCAACACCTTACTCCTCAATTTCATTTACCTAAGTCTGGTAGCCACTACACACACAGCAGTGCACGCCACAACACCGAGTGACATTCCCAAGAGGTATACCTCGCCGAGATATATTCTTCCACCTGTTCAACTCAATGAACAAGAATTGTTAATGCTGTAATAATACAGAGACCGTGGTTTAGAGAAAATGCACAAAGGGCTGAAATATTCAGTCTCAATGCTAACAAAATAATCTGCATTAAAGTTCATTGTTTACTTCTAATCCCGACAAAAGCACTAACTATCGATGATAGGTCTACAAATCACTGACGACGGCTGGGCTGTGATGATGTGGACACCGACGATACCAGTGATGACAGATCAAAAATAGAATGGTGAAAGACAATGAAAGCAAAAGAATTTAATTTTCCTTCTTCGCCTTCCCTTCCCCTAGTTGCCGTCATTCAACGTCGAGAATGTTGAGCGGGTCTTAAAACTTTTCAATTTTAAACTCAATAATACCTTTGGACTTGGCTTCCCAACCACAAAAAGACTCTCTTTAGTGAGGGCAGATTTGAGAGGTCTAGACAGCCAGAAACTATAACAGCTGCCTAACAGCCACGAACAAATCATTCAGCGAACAAGTTAAGAATTTTAGCAAAAAACGTGTGCACGCCAACAACAACACTTCGAGAATTTTGCTGCGTTCTGTGTAAATGGGCCAATTACTTATAGTAGCGTACAAATGATGACAAAAACTAAAACCCGGAGAAAGCATGTCTTGAATAACGTATTCCTAGACGAGACTTAGAATTAACAGCTACACCCTTATGCCATAGATGTAAGCCCTAAGCAATAAAAATATTACAGTTTACAAAAATGTGTGCTAAAAACGCAAGAGGAATTTGAGGAAAGTCCTAGAGGGTAGCAGTTATTATTGCCAGCTAACCACATGGACACAATATGAATTCTATGGACACAATTCAGCACTCAACTATCCGGAATCCAGCACTCAAACGTAGGGCCTACAGTCAGTTGCGGCAGGCCCAAAACCTAGCTTATACTTGGCAGCGGTGTCTGAGCTATATTCGGGCAGTCACCCATCTTTTTACTAACAAGGCTTGGCGTAGCTTAACTTCAATCGTTAACACACCGTGACTATTAAGTTATTCCCTGCCCTCAAAATAAAACTCTGGTCATTGCACGAGTAAGGAAAAAAGAGGAGATGCAATAATGCACCATGGAAAGGTGATAACAGTTTGTCAATACTGGGCTCAAGCAAATATTTCGTAAAATTGGCAACTTCTGCATGTCTAATAAATGACTAATTAACAAAGTTGCAAAAAGTTTTGTTACATACATGAACAATAGTTATAAAAAACTGTAGTGCCTTAAATGGTTCATGTGCCCCATAGCTATTTTAATAAATCCTACATCCAGCAACTGCAACTACGGCCGTTATTTGAAGAACGGAAAAAACATTTAAGACAATACTACACTAATTAGTGAGTAAGAAGTGAAAATCATGAGTAAGAACGTGAATCTTCATTTTGGTTTAGTTTTTATATTGCAAACATTACCAACTGTGCCAAGTTCAGCCAGATTATCGTTAAATGAAACTGCGCCGCCAATACGACACGATCCTTGCTTGCCAAAATCATCTTCTAACTTTGTATAAATGTCTAACATGAAAATATTGGCACAGATGAGAAAAAATGTTTTCGTAAAGGCTCGCGAGGCAGGCGCAACAGACGCTAACGTCTACACTGCGGCGGGTGACTCTAATCCGTCAAAAGAAGATGAACTAAAAGGAGCAATACGCACGCACACAGCGTGAAGCGAAGAAGAGGCAAATCAACCGAAAGCAAATTATTTTAGACATTCACTGTAGCAACTGTTATTATGGTCCAATTTTTTGCCAAGAACAAATTAAGTATAAATGAAAACAAATTATATTTCAACAAAAGCAATGGTGAGAAAGCCGAACCCTGAGGCACTCCACTTTTGGCCTGCAAATCTGTCAATGAACCTTTGTTATAAAAATATTTAAACGGGATGGGCGGAACGACAAATTAATTAAGAATACTAACTTGGCAGAAAATAAGCACAACAAGCATTTTCCACACATCCCCCCCCCCAAAGACAGCACGACATCTTTTTGAAAATAACAACCAACTACAGAATGCTTACCTACAAGGTTTTTATTCTATTTCGTGAAAGTTACACAAAACACACAGTCGCTGCAGTAGTAAAAGGAAGCAATATAATTGCACTGAAAACAACCCTTTCAAAAAAGTTTTTAATGTTTTTTCAAGGGTCGTGGTTTGGCACATATACAGTGTAGCAGACTATGAAAAGTTAAAGCTCATCAAAACCTAACAAATCTAAACATTAAATTGCATTAGAGATAATACAAGAAAAGAACATGGATAATCTAATAAATTTATACTAAATATAATTAAATAAATCAAAATGTATGATGATTGATAATCTGAATTGTTTAGCCACATGACATTAAACTATTGAACCATTATGATGTTAAAACATGTTAGTGGGCTAAATGAAATAATGCATAATACGATATGAGTGATCATCATATGATATTATTTTTAAGAAGAAGTTCTACATTAAGGCGCAGAGTAGTCCTAGAAGAAAGAAGCCTCAGTCTGATTCAGCACTGCATGTCGATTACATCCAAAGCGGAACAAATTCAAATCTGCTTGTAAATGGATGGGTGGGCAGCACAGTATCAGTTCATCGACTCTACTTAAATCAGGTTATCCTTGGCAATTAGTGTGATTCCTTCCTTGTCACAACTGTCCTCCAGCTATTCAGTACTAAATTTAAACTCACAGTGGGCCAAATCATATAAATATTTCTCTTTAGTATCAAAACAGGTGAAATTGTTAAAAATAAGTATAATAGCTGACAGGTAACAAATTTTATCTGAACAACTTTATAATTCAGCGGGTGCCTATTATCCCTCGCAAAAATACATGCCTGCGGCTTAGAGACCATAAAACCAAACGTGTATAGATAAAAAATCAACAAGATAACGCTAAAGTTTATTCAATTAAATTGTTCATTGAGTGTGAAAAATGCCAGGCCCGGAGAGAACATTTATATTTCTGACGCGCGCACAACTTGCTTCAAGACACGACTGATTTCATTAAATCGAAATGAACATTGACCATCTGATTCTCCTTTTGAAAGAACAAGCATGAGCACTATTGCTTAGATAAATTTTAATTCGTTTTTTGTGCTTATAATAAACTTATAATAAAGCGAACTTGTAATAACGCAACGACTTGCTGGAGACAAGGCGATGCTGTTGCACACAATGATAAAACAATGTGACAACTTTGCCGAATGAAAGTGAAAAATATGCTGTTGTTGCTGCGGTTAAAAACGACGACGATCCTGCTGCTATGACTTACAATGGCAATGATAAAGCCAGTAGCGATAACGACCCCAGTCACACGACCCGACCTCATAATTTCAGTAGTATAAATTGACCCCCCACTCTCTAGTAGAAACCCGAGTGCCGGTAACACTGAAGAGTTGATTTTCACAAGTCTGCAATCAGAAAGGCTTTTCCGCTTTCAACAAACAACCAACTTGAACAAACAATAAATAATAACCCGAACTGGCTCAGACCAATAACACTCTTTATTGCCACCACGTTTCTAAACGGCGCCGAAAAAATGGAGCATAACGACCAGGCTTTCCGAGTTTAAAAACATGCGGGGATACACTAAAATGCGTTTAACTAGCGATGTGGGATTTTTTGCCACAGAGGCTCTGGCGTTAAGCGACAGTAGAAATACATTTCACTGAAACTTATAATTAATGAAAATTTTTCCAGAAATACTCAGTTATTTTCGTGGACACATCCTGTCTTCACGGTTTAGAGTTTAAACAATGGGGTTGTGTGCAATGCCGCAGAAGATGCGCTATCTGATACGCTAAATGCATCTGCGCCTTCTATGAATTCATGCTTTGCAAAGTGCTTTGTTTTGATCAACCAAGTACTTTTTGAACCCAAACCACTACTATTCTACCACTACTACTAGAGTATTTATACAACACGATTTAACTGCCTCGTCAACTGAGTCACATTTTAAGTAGACAAGATTGTTCACTTGGACCCAAAGCGAGAGATAGCCGAGTAGTCATGACATCCGTTTCCCATCGTTACCGGCAAAGTCTAGCAACATCAAACCTGATAGGTTAGTAGATGAATGACTGTCAGGAATCCTGGTTTTGACCAGTTTCCTCTGCTATACTGCCACACGTTATTTTTCTCGTTGAAGCAAAAATGAGATATGGCAAAAATACCTCTGCCAGTTGAGTATATCAAGCTAGATGATTATCCTTGAAATGAGAAAAGTTCCGGTTCTGCCACAAAAATAATATGCATTCGCAATAAATGTGGCAGCAAATATTCGCAGACTAGTCACTATAACTTTACCTTAGTGTTGGTTTACCCCAGCTGATGATATATTAAATATCATCGCATGCTTTCCACTAAAACACTTGTGGGATAATTGGCGAAAACTCCAACTTTTTCCCTCTCGGCTCGCTACGGGATTCCGGCTAAATGAGAACATGAGATGATGCTATTGATTCTAGAATAGCATGGAGTGGGTATCTTTAAGCCGTTAAGTTGCTAGTTCAGTGCCTAACCTTGAGGATTATCCTAGATAGTGCGATGGATTTCGATCCAACCACAACCATGCAACATTAGAGGTAAACTCTGATAGTGTTGTATCCAGTTTATGAAAATCTGAGAGTACAAAATGGTTGGAAATGTTTGTAATTTTCTACTAACCATCAGAAAAAACTTCGTTTATTACAATGTAGTGAATGCATCTGTAAAGTTAATTCTTTGGATTTGCAAAACGTTACCATTTGTTTTTTTAAATTAACAGCCCCATGAAATGCTCTTATCTCTCATACGTACAAATAATCAGCGTGACGTTATTACAGAGTGAGAGAGAGAGAAAGAGAGAGGGAGGGAGAGAAAGAGAGATCAATTCTGCGTAAGGAAACCCTTTCCTTTTTTGCACTCCATCAGCAAATTGCCAAAGTACCTCAAAACGGAAAGCACTGCTCTACACACAATGCTTTTACGCCACTCAACAAATAGTAAAACCTCCAAGTTATTATACGGAACTGGTCCAGATTTATCGACTTTCAGCTCGTCTGTCGCATTCCTATTTCAGCGATTTACTCGTACCAAATGCCTTCCGGAAAAGATGAACGTTTAGTGGTCGATACTATGTACAAACACGACAAATTATGAATTGGCCATCTCATCCATAAACGTTCATAAAATGCTCCATAATTGATTTGCGTATTTAACGCATAGAATGGCTGGCTGCAAAATTTATTTTAACACAGAAATGCTGAAAAATAAAAGTACAGTTTGCTGGATAAGAAAGCCTAGAGACAAAGTGGTTGGTGCTGGTGTTCTGCAAGGGACCATTTTTGACCCTGTATTAGTAAACACGTATAGAATCATACGAAAACACGCTGTCATGAAAATATAACATCGCATAAAGGTTGCTCTTATTAGAAACGCAGCTACCACGTCAATCAAAACTGCCACGTCTTGCAAAATCATAATGATTATCACAAAAAAACTATTGAAGATTAATCCCTTTATAAGCATTATATAGACATCTGCTAATTTGCTTCAAACCGCTAGGGTGTTACTTCTCGAGATAAGCTGACACCTCAGCTCATTAAATTTTAAAAGCAGTGAAGCACAGTGCAACTAGTCAGCTTCAGCCTAGGGGCATTGACCACTAGCCACCCTAATAGTCAAACAAATTACACTTATTTCACCAGGAGTGTGACACAAATTAAGGACAACATGGTCACATCAAAGCGACGCAGAGCGCCACTGTAAACAACTGATCACTGCTGACTGACGGAAGTTCCCTATTTAAATTGCGCTTATACGTGGTACCTCCCCACAGGATTTGCGCCACATTCGGACGCAAAGAAAGTCCTTTCTGTTGAGAAGCTCACAACTATGCAAACAAATCTGCTCAATACACTGTAACTCAAATCAATTCAATTCAGTTTGGATTTTGTTCGAAAAAGGAGAAAATGGCTTTTCCGACTTCGGGCACATAGAAGGACGACAGACAGAACAGCAGACTGCTGGCTAGTCCCTGGGTGTGCTGCCATCCAGTCATACAAACAGTTCAGCTCGTCAAATAAGGATTTGGCATATACATGAATTACATTTGGTTTACCACAAGTCCAGCTAAAGTGCTGGCTTCAGTATTGGGATTGAGTTGACTGGTTGCACAAGGCTGTCACTTGCTATGATTAATAGGCTAAAATGTCTACCACTGAGTCGTCAATCAATCGTCTACATGACTGATTATTTGAAGTCGTATGCAGTAGCTTCGTGTGCTTGATTCGTCAGTTTATAACAACTGTATCAGATTCACTACTTTTGCAAAAATTTAGAATCCCAATTCGTGACATTTAGTTGTTTTTGTAAGGTAATTCCTGCAACAAGTCCAATACTGTACACTTTACAGCTGTAACAGGACTTTGCAAGCTTGGCGGTCTTTTGAAATACTACCCTTCTTGACTAAAAAGATTGAAAGGCAGCTTGAATTGTACGTACATTCAAAGCTCAAACCCCCGTCTAACACCACAGTCTCACCATTATGAGGGATTAGTGCTAATATTATTACCATCAATAATTATCTCACACCTAGCAATGGGTTCCAAACGTTTGGAATTTGCATTATTTCCTCGTCGATTATAAAATCAATATACGTGCCGATGAACTATCGATTACTTACACATGGATATAGAAGCCTCAGGAGAGTTATATAAATATATGAAGCTTCTTCTGAAATTCTAATTCAACCATTGAACTCAAGGTCAACGCCTCTGCTACCTGCTTTACAAGTCATGTCCAGTCATGATTCAGGCAGACAGACAGACTAGCAGACAAAAACCTGACCGTCGTTTTATATAGCGGCAAAGAGTAAGAAAATCAATTAGTACTTTTTTAAATTCTTTTTACAGTAAATTTCAGTGCCTCATAAGCTGAAGTGTAATGATTTCCCGTGGTGTAATGATTACCACAGGTGCTCTGAATGTGCAACATCCAGGTTCAAACCCGACGGAATAAAATTGCTGAAAAGTGTTTAAATTAATCTATAAATTAAATAAATTCGGTACAGATGATTTCATATCTACACATTACCTATTTTAGTTTCCGGTTTTAGCAATCGTCTCCTGTCAACAAAGCCAAGCAGGAATATATAGGTTATGCAAAGGTGGAAGGGAAGTTCAAAGGACATCCTTCCTTTGATTTAAACTACAATAAATAGATCTTCATTCTGTTACGTCATGTTTAAGGCTGCAAACATCCTGTAAAAAATAGCACCATCCCGTCTCAGAAACAATTTGATTGGGATTTGCGTGAAAGCTGTAGAGTTGAGGAATCCGTTTTATTGTTAACAATATCGGGCTTTGCTTTGGAATAATAAGAAATAAAATGATTAAAAACAGAAATGAGAGAGAGGGCTAGCATTTGGTAAAAAAATCTGTAGCATCAGGCTTCAGAAACAACGACCTGACTGGGTGGATTTGTGTGTATAATGCAGATTTGAGAATTACGTTTTATTGTTAAGAATACTACTGTTTGGAATATTGGAATAGTAAATACGTAAAGTCCAGACGGGAATGAGAGCGAGAGAGAACGAGGGAGAGGGAGGGGGAGAGAGAATGAGTGAGTGAGAGAGAGAGAGAGAGAGAGAGAGAGAGAGAGAGAGAGAGAGAGAGAGAGAGAGAGAGAGAGAGAGAGAGAGAGAGAGAGAGAGAGAGAGAGAGGAGAGAAGAGAGAGAGAGAGAGAGAGAGAGAGAGAGAGAGAGAGAGAGAGAGAGAGAGAGAGAGAGAGAGAGAGAGAGAGAAGAGAGAGAAAAAAAAAAAAAAGAGAGAGAGAGAGAGAGAGAAGAGAGAGAGAGAGAGAGAGAGACAGAGAGAGAGAGAGAGAGAGAGAGAGAGAGAGAGAGAGAGAGAGAGAGAGAGAGAGAGAGAGAGAGAGAGAGAGAGAGAGAGAGAGAGAGAGAGAGAGTGGGGTGGAACGGACAACAGGCGTTAACTTGAACCAACTGCTTCAGACTGTCTGCAAAGATACTTTAAAATCAACTTCATTTAGTTGTTCTAAATATCACCCCCTCCACAGTCCTAAACAAACTTTATCAAGTAGGGCCTCTCGAACAGTGTCTATAAAATCGGAGGAGCAATAATGACCATCTCAGTTGTCTAACAACTGGACTGTCTGGGATGACGCAGAATACATCTACTGTACAGCAAATATCACATTTCCAGGTAGAGGTTTGCATTATTCAACCCTCGGGAAGAAAGTTAAACAGAAGTATCAGATTTAACCAAACAGCACTTGTTACACACCTGTGAATCTGACGTGTGCACGGTAATTGGAATTCACCTGTTCAAATCCAGTTCAGGTAAGGTTCAAACACAAACTGACATTGTGGTGAGGTAGGAGCTGGAAAGACGCAAGCTGTGGAAGACAGAAAGAGTTACCATTGAGTCTGCAAAGTCTAAAGATGTAATGGGTTAACTGCTTAAATTTAAGGTAAATGAAGTCAATGTGGAGAACTGTGCATTTACCTTAACCACATCAACTTTACTAGCGCAAATACAATCATACTGTTTAGCACGACAGTTTTCACGCCCACAGACTTGATTTTCAGACTGAACACGTAAAATTACCTTCACGGTAAACGATAAAAAGCCGGGCAGAACTGTACATTTAGCAACTTTGGCAAGCAAAAATTACCTGGTGTAGGACAGTCAGTACAACGTAATTTGTTGGCAGAAGCAAAGGAGGAGCACATCATTTAGTGTAATGAGATGCAGCAGTTGCTAAAAAAGAGCAAAACTTTTAGTTTCCTAATTTGAGCAAATAAATACTTTGCCGGTGAATTTTAGTAATTAAAATGGTTTATTGTTGATTGCAATTTCACCGGTTTACGACAAACATTCAAAGAGGGGTCTTGTTGTAAACCACATTCCACGACATAATATGAAAAAGGTTTATCCGAGGAAAATAACGACAGTAAAAGAATTTCTTAGATGAAATTTGACAACAAGATGTCCACCTCTTTTCTTCAATACGGTGAAACACCTTTTACTAACAGTCAAAACACTTGTGGAAACAAGTAGGAAAAAACAATTTGCAGGTACAGGTCAGGTGGAAAAGTTATTTAACTTTGAAACGTTGAATAGTTAACCATTCATCCAACTAGCTGCAAACTTCTCGAGAATGGAAGAAGTAGGTCTAGGTACTTACTATGGAAAACTGGCAATAAACGCAAAGGCACAAAAATGTACTTTAGCAACAAAATGTTCTCTTTTTTGAATTTGAAGGAAAATTCGCGTAGTCAGTGGATAATAGGTCAATTAAGTTACTACCGTAGTGGGGTAACGATAGGTCTGGGTCAATAAATGAGTCAACCAGCTTATGTAGAAGATGGTCAAGTTCTCAGATGCACTGTCTTACAGTTAGCGTCAATACGTACTGAATATTAACAACCACGCAAAGTAGAACTTTATTAAGCTACTAAGTTGTGTCCTTATGCAATGCGTTTCTTACGCCGAAAACGAAGTGCTGTCGTGATTGTCAACTTATGTAATATACAGCACTACTCGGGCACCATTCACACACTTAAGTGAACACGCTTAAGTGCCTGAAGAACACATGCGTACCTCTCTAACATAACGGTACTCCACTAGTAGATGCAATCGGATAAGATTAGATTTGTCTAATACGGATTAAGCTAATGAGAGATAAGCCATTGCTAGTGTTAGTACCTCGTCCTGATCTATTGTTCGTATACACGAGGCTTGATTAACCAGTTAATTCAACCTCATTGGAAAACAAAGAAACAAACAAAAGTACCTAAAAAGAAGATAAAACCGTTAGCGAAATACGTGAAAATCGGAGGTCTTAAAGAAGTTATTTTTTACACACTTTGCAACACCACAAGCTGAAATCCAGCAGGCTATTCACTCATCATGTAGGACATCCTTCCGAGATGAGTCACTAAACCAACAGTAGCGTCTGCGTAAAATTAAAGTACTTAAAAACGCTTTCGGCGTGTTCCATAATACTTGAGAAAGTACGGTATGGTTAAGTGCAGTTATAAGTTCTGTAACGATTTGTCACTGACAACCATGACTGCTGGAGTGCTGACAGTGTGTATGAGAATCGGGCGAGACCCTAAAAAGTATCCTATTTTTGAGGGAAACACATTATGTAACAAATTTAGTGTCTAATCAATGGGTTAACTGCTTAAATTTAAGGTAAATGAAGTCAATGTGGAGAACTGTGCATTTACCTTAACCACATCAACTTTACTAGCGCAAATACAATCATACTGTTTAGCACGACAGTTTTCACGCCCACAGACTTGATTTTCAGACTGAACACGTAAAATTACCTTCACGGTAAACGATAAAAAGCCGGGCAGAACTGTACATTTAGCAACTTTGGCAAGCAAAAATTACCTGGTGTAGGACAGTCAGTACAACGTAATTTGTTGGCAGAAGCAAAGGAGGAGCACATCATTTAGTGTAATGAGATGCAGCAGTTGCTAAAAAAGAGCAAAACTTTTAGTTTCCTAATTTGAGCAAATAAATACTTTGCCGGTGAATTTTAGTAATTAAAATGGTTTATTGTTGATTGCAATTTCACCGGTTTACGACAAACATTCAAAGAGGGGTCTTGTTGTAAACCACATTCCACGACATAATATGAAAAAGGTTTATCCGAGGAAAATAACGACAGTAAAAGAATTTCTTAGATGAAATTTGACAACAAGATGTCCACCTCTTTTCTTCAATACGGTGAAACACCTTTTACTAACAGTCAAAACACTTGTGGAAACAAGTAGGAAAAACCAATTTGCAGGTGCAGGTCAGGTGGAAAAGTTATTTAACTTTGAAACGTTGAATAGTTAACCATTCATCCAACTAGCTGCAAACTTCTCGAGAATGGAAGAAGTAGGTCTAGGTACTTACTATGGAAAACTGGCAATAAACGCAAAGGCACAAAAATGTACTTTAGCAACAAAATGTTCTCTTTTTTGAATTTGAAGGAAAATTCGCGTAGTCAGTGGATAATAGGTCAATTAAGTTACTACCGTAGTGGGGTAACGATAGGTCTGGGTCAATAAATGAGTCAACCAGCTTATGTAGAAGATGGTCAAGTTCTCAGATGCACTGTCTTACAGTTAGCGTCAATACGTACTGAATATTAACAACCACGCAAAGTAGAACTTTATTAAGCTACTAAGTTGTGTCCTTATGCAATGCGTTTCTTACGCCGAAAACGAAGTGCTGTCGTGATTGTCAACTTATGTAATATACAGCACTACTCGGGCACCATTCACACACTTAAGTGAACACGCTTAAGTGCCTGAAGAACACATGCGTACCTCTCTAACATAACGGTACTCCACTAGTAGATGCAATCGGATAAGATTAGATTTGTCTAATACGGATTAAGCTAATGAGAGATAAGCCATTGCTAGTGTTAGTACCTCGTCCTGATCTATTGTTCGTATACACGAGGCTTGATTAACCAGTTAATTCAACCTCATTGGAAAACAAAGAAACAAACAAAAGTACCTAAAAAGAAGATAAAACCGTTAGCGAAATACGTGAAAATCGGAGGTCTTAAAGAAGTTATTTTTTACACACTTTGCAACACCACAAGCTGAAATCCAGCAGGCTATTCACTCATCATGTAGGACATCCTTCCGAGATGAGTCACTAAACCAACAGTAGCGTCTGCGTAAAATTAAAGTACTTAAAAACGCTTTCGGCGTGTTCCATAATACTTGAGAAAGTACGGTATGGTTAAGTGCAGTTATAAGTTCTGTAACGATTTGTCACTGACAACCATGACTGCTGGAGTGCTGACAGTGTGTATGAGAATCGGGCGAGACCCTAAAAAGTATCCTATTTTTGAGGGAAACACATTATGTAACAAATTTAGTGTCTAATCAATGGGTTCCCAATATTGAGGTCGCGACCCCAATTGGGGTCGTCAAGCACTTTTCGTCGGGTCGCGAGCTGGTGCAGAAAATATTTTTAAAAAATGCTGTTTTCATGAAAAGTATGTAAGTAGGTCTTGTTTTCTCAGTTTCTCATTCCATCACTTTGTTCAGGAACGTGAAACTGCGTTTTTCTGCTCTAAGTGCAGTATACCAGTGCTTAATTTTCCGAGAAAATGAAAATGCACGTTGTTCCATGCTGTACACGTTTGTACAATCACCTTAGATACCTATTGCCGTTGCATTACTGATCGCTGAGAAACAGGTGCAAGCATCACATGAATGAATTAATCAAACAATCATCCATTGTTCAATAATTTGTTGCATAGAGTAGTAAGTTAAAATTAATAAATGCGGACGATAATGATGTTTAATAGTATGATATGTGCTTATGTTCTTTGTGGGGTCGCGATATGATGCAGGGTCCTAGAAAGTGGTCGCCGTCAACAAAAAGTTGGGAACCACTGGTCTAATCTTTAGCCCTACGCGACATTTGTCACTGTTTACAATACTTTGCAGAAACCATACATTGCATTAAACACTATAATTATTCTTCAATATTACTTATCAGTAGCTTTGCTGCTTTCTCCCACAACGTGAGTACAAGACTTAGTGTCAAATTTGCACCAAATGGCTAACAAAACTCTAACGTCCGTGCTACCAAACTAATATACAGTGTGCCAGCTTCCGTTTGACCGGCGGCCATAGGGAAAGACCGGCATAACTGACCACGGGAATGCAACAAACAAAGCAGCTACACAACAAAGGAGTTTACAATGTGATGGGCAATTAGTGAAAGCAAACTGCCCGCTGGGCACGCGTAGGCAGAGCTAGTGGACAATGGATAGACAAGACAGGCCAAATGCCTCACATTTAACTTTAGCATTAACTGTGTGATTAAAACTCTACAATAATCATAGGTCAGTCACTGTACTAAACAGAAAGAATCATTTCAAGGTAATTAGTAAGAAGCAGCCATTTTCAAAACTACAGCAATTACGTAATGGGCAAGATTTAGTTAAATTAACTAATTACTAAGCAGGCTAACCGAATTTAAAAAGGAAACGCTCAGCAAGTTGCAGGAACAATACATTGTACGTTTTCAAGTAATCAGGTAGACACTTGGTTATATAATAGCCCTACAATGCTAATAACACATGAATGAAGTCACTGAATTGACGACTATACAAGAACTGAAATAATAATCTGAATAACTACGTTTGAAAACCTCACCATTTAAAAACTATGACAATATCTTTAGAAAAATTAAACTTTATTTAGAATGATATTCAATTCCAGGCAACAAAGTGAAACAAGTGATTGAACAGGTAAACGAATGAACAAAGAATAACAACCAAAACAACAAGTAGGCCAGTGGTGACAGGTAAACCTGTAAGTTAGCTTAAATTAATAGTCTCGCTATAACAATGAACTAAAAATGAATTAATTTAAAAGGTCAAAAACGATAAAAAATTGTAAATAAATCTGACTAAAAAATTTCGAATTTCTCTTTGTCAATCACACTTAATAATTATTTAATGGTATAATAAATTTTCCAAGTACTAATGACGATTATTAATTATTAATGTATCTAATAATGTTAGTAAACCATACTAATTGCAATTCATTCACCTGCAAATTCACATCATTACCGGCCAATATTACGTCATAGCCACAGCACCTTTCATGTGAACATGTACGTTGCGATGTCCCTCGGGAATGGTCATAATCACAATGGACAATGGTCAAATTGTTCATTATGAGCTGTAATGTGTAAGACATCGCTGTACACTGCTCACGACACAAAGCAAGGATGAGGGAATGTTGTCAATTGCATTAAAAGCCTGCTCAGAATGAAAACCTACACCAGAAACATAAAATTCAAACACACTGTGAAATTCAACCAGAAAAACTGTCGACAGATACACTTCAGCAAGACTGTTACAGTGTAAGCTTAACTTGGAAGGCGTTAGCCACAGTGTTTTGAATGGCATTCAAGTCATCCCTGTTATCAACCTTAAATTACCTCCACTGGCCTGGATATCTCCAAGAGTACTGACACATTTAAAAAATCAGCAAAAAATTGTGTTAGTGTCAAAAATATTGGAAAACCAACACACAATTGCAATTTTTGGACGACGAAAGCTTGACAATACAAAACAGCAATGTCAGCGCCCTAGGGCCATAATATTAAATTATTATTACAATAATGTTCTACATCTATGCGTGATAATAAACCTGCTATCAGCACTCAGCTGTTCTATTCACGAAAGATTATAATCATTAAATGTAATTTGCAAGTGTAAATCCAACAAATGGACACTGAGTGGGATGACACTTTGTAGCAAATTATCAGATTATCTTAATGCAGAGCTCTAAAACAGCCAGTCTTGGTAGCATACTAAGTAAAAGCACACACGAAGAAGGGTAGTTTGTTTGTTTCACTACTGCAAAACATTGAAAAAAATGAGAATGACTTAGATTTATTCGGATCCAGAGACAATTAACACAAAACTTATCAAAACGTCCAAAAACTAGACAACCCTCAGTACAGGGGCATAGTTGCCCAATATGAAAGTGAGGTCAACTTATATAAAAACTTCCGCAAAAATGTATTGTTACGTTGCAGGCATTGTAATTTTCATTTAAAATTGTACGAAATCTCTATGAAAAACGACACTGTGGCGGTCAACAACATCTACATTCTACATGTATTACTGGTTGTTGTCATCTGATACTAAGTAATTCATTGGTTGTTACAGGTGTTTATCGATAGCTGGGTTAGTTATTATACGAAGATCTTTAGAAGAATGTAAAAAAATTGGCCGATTAATCCAAAAATAAATAAGTTCTAAGTTTGAAACATACCCCATCCGTATGCCATGTATCAGCTTTGTAGATTGTATTAAAGCTGGGAAAAACTGGAGACAGACAGATTAGATTTATTCAATCCAAATATACATTTGTATATATACAATAAAATCTTACAAATAAAAATGAGTAGCCAATGTTTTAAGAAGGGAGAAAACGCCAGGCACGAATGCACATAGTGGCCCACAATAATTAGTTATTTCTATTAAATTTGCAAAAAAAATTAAAATCAAACATAAGTAGTTTAAGTGAAAAAGAACGTGAGTTGTTAGCATTAATAATCTCCGACGGTAAACTGTTCCACATATCGATCACCCTGTTAGCAAAAGAGTATTTAAAAACATCAATAGGACAATAATTTTTGTACAACTTGTAACTATGACCCTTTAGTCTAGGTGCGTAGGTAAAAAAATCGTTAAAAGTTAGATCTATAAGTGCATGACAATACACCATTTTCATATCAAAAATAAAACGTCTGGTTTCAAGCGCCTGTAGTTTCAAATGGTCTAGTCTACTAGAACAGTTAACATAAGTTAACCCACATTTCGCATATACCCGTTTTGTGATATGTCTTTGTACCCAGACAGACAAACAGGTCCGATGATTCTATACTTTGTCCCAATGCTCTTCGTTGGGCAGACTATAATGAAATTAGGCCTACACAGTGACATTATGAATTGGCAGGCAAAGTCATAACAGACAGTATTTTTTACCTGACTAACTATACAACAATTGAACGTTCATCAATAGTCAATGCAGGTGAGTGACAGTTTGTGACAATGACAACCAACATGCATCGAAAGAGACGCAGAGATCATTTCACAAATCGGCCACGACCACCACAACACCCTGGTGAGCTGTGGTTTAATGAAATGCAAGTCTAGTTAAGACGGTCTGACAGCTGTGACTCGGGAGTAGGCACCATATAATCCGACACCAGTAGCGGAGTATAGATTATTGCACACAGACAGAACCACAAACCAACATGGTGTATTCGTCTTGCAAATAGAATGCAATCAGCTTTTGGCTTTTGCAATAACAACAGAGCGTTCAGAAATGACTAAATGTGCCATCAACAGTTGAAGAAGGTCTCAATTGCCGTCTTGAGCTTATTAGCTTTGTTGGAGGAACGACTTCCTTCTGCTCTTGAAGGTCTCAACAGAGACTGGAGCCACCCTGTTCTTAGAAACATATTTTACCAGATACAAAAGATAATGTGTTACTGGAGTCTTTTATTTGCAAAAAGTGGTTAAAAAAGCTAATTGTTAAAAAAGGAGCTAAAATAATTTTTATGTTGAGAACTCTGTCATATGCTTGGAAAGGTGTATGCCTTTAGGCTGCAGATGTCCTAGGATTACAGCATGTCACATGTCTACTGTCTAGCAAGGCTGATGAGAGATGACCAGTGTAAAAAAACTGTATAAAATGGAGACAAGCCGTCAGGCGTCAGCAACGAGTAGCCGCTTTAAATTTCTTAAAGAAAACATGCTATGCTATGTCATTGACTTTTGACGCTACG
Organism: Tubiluchus corallicola; assembly: GCA_030141605.1. Taxonomy (NCBI): domain Eukaryota; kingdom Metazoa; phylum Priapulida; class Priapulimorpha; order Priapulimorphida; family Tubiluchidae; genus Tubiluchus; species Tubiluchus corallicola. Next base: position 94,015 of record JAQGDQ010000640.1, read on the forward strand.
TATAAATACAAAGTACAAACTGTGTAAATCTATAAAGCCACAATATCACTGAAAATAGTTAAACTGTAGGTAAAATTGTATAATGTATACCAATTACATTAGTTTTCAATTTTAAATACACCTGAAAGGTATCAATTTATATCCACACGGAGCCCTAATTAAATTAAACACATTTGAATAGTTGTATATGCAGTAGGTAGGAGTGCAACCTAACATTTGTGTGGTTTAAATTGTAGTCTTTCCAGACATACAAGCAATTTGAATACTTGGTGCCTGGCAAATTGGGAGGAACATAAAATGTAAGCAAAAACCTCATTTAAGTTTGCACTGCGCATAAACCAAGCATTAAAAAGAGACGATACTACGTGAGCAAGTACAGCAGACGTACCGGTAATGCATATCATACATTCTATTCGGTTTGTAGAACCTATACACATGTCAAAACAAATGCAAGCCTTGTCAGTTACAAAGGCAGATCAAGAATAAAGAACACATGGTATAATCTAAAACTGGGACCAGCAGACAGAATTTTTGCAGCATGCTTGGCACAGTTAGCACTTTCTAAAAGGTAGCAGAAGTTTCACTAATCAAAAAGACCTTTCACCCATCAGAGCAAACAGAATAGCTAAATCAACACAAGTCAATTTTGTCATGACTCAACAGATGAACCGCATTGTATTATATATAAAGGAAGTCATGTAATTTTAGTTTAGTTATTCATATGTCACGAATTTCTAAAACCTATTAAACACATAAATTTGTAAAAATGTTTTTACTTACCTGGAGTAGCTAGAGCTAGAAAAAGCACCAAGCTCTCCCACATACCTCCTTGGTTCATCCCTCAACTCCTTCAGCCCTGTAAAGAATATAAACCAAAGCTAATCAACCAATCTGTCAGTCAACCAACCAACCACAGTACAGCTAACAGACTGTCAGCAATTCAATCATATTTAAATGCATGAAAGCACTACTAAATTGGTGTCAGACAAATTTTGCATATCCACTGGGACTCATCTTTCTATTCGTCTTTTTGATAGGATCTCCTTCACACAGTACATCAATCACAAAATGAATAATCAGCTCATAAATCACTATGTATATAATAAAAATTAAGTCAACAGTGAATCAATTCAGCACAAATCAGTGAATGAAAGAATCAATCAATCAGTCAACCAACAAATTTCAATCAACCACCCAGGCTTTAAAATCAATGTTAATGTCATGCAATGAAGAATATTATTATACAAGAATTCGTAATACTATTATTATCAAGCCAGAGTTGCTACGTCCAGTCAATTAAATAACATATTATTGTCATTAAATATTAACAATTACAATATAGTAATAGCAAACTGCTGTCATTGTATCTTTGTGGAAGTGATGATTTTAATGTTGATGTTAACTGTAAAATTTTGACTGCATTAAAAATTACATTATGAGCACTAAGTGTGATCAGACTTTAAGATCACTTTCATGTATTTACAGTAAATTTTAAGTACTTAGCGACAGTTTTTGTTTATTGTTCAATAATATATTATTCATCGTGTCAGGTCTGCTAACTTTGTATATGTGTATGTCTTTGTTTGTATTTATATTACTTTATTTTATCTGCACTCCTACCTGTACATACGTATGCACGGCGAGGGTTCGATTAGTTTTAAAAACTGTGTAATCTAAAACAAATAAACTATGTTTTAAATTAATACCACCCCACCTCCCTCATCCCTAAGGAATCATTTATATATCTTCAGTGAAGGCCAAAATTCTGTGGTAAACTTGCTACAAGAGTAAATAACAGAATTCTAGCTGCGAGTTTCACCCCATCAGTCAGCAGCTGCTACCACCTCGGCAATGAAAAATGGTGCAGTCGGCCTCATTCACAAAACTGTTTGTTTGCAAAGTGCACTAAGCGAAACAGGAATGCAATATTAGAGTCCTGACCCGGCAGAAAGAAAATGCTACATTACTGGCTACATTGCTCTCATTGTTTAATGCCCCACCAATGAGCTCTGTGAAAAAAGTAAAACAAAAAACAAAAATTTGAACTTTCCAATTCTTCACTCTCCTTCACGAAGCTGTAAACTGACAATTGTAACTATGTACTGAATACACCATAAGCTATAATTATTTTGTATGTTTCAGCTAAAAATCGTATAGATTCATTACTTTAAAAAAGCTTAAGATCAGACAGCTGTAGCAAAAAAGATAGTTCAAGAACCGCAGGAAACTTTTTAATAAAACGTCTAGAACTGTTAACAATTTCTGTGCTGACTAATGTTAACTAATACAAAACTATGCATACAACACGAAAGTTACATATTAAAATATTATGCGGCCTAACTGGCTTTGCATATATGCATGTAAGAAGAGAAACTCAACCAGTTTTTGTTTAGAATGTACAACTGTGCATTGCATTGCTTATGCCTTAAAATCTTCACTCTTACTTTTTTATCTATAAAATGTTTCTATATGACCATCTGCCAAAAACTGGCATTTTCTAAATTCTTATGCAGCATCTTTGGCATAGCTAGAATTCATGTAAATCAAAATGTTCACCATGAGTTAACTAGTAAAGGTCTCATGCTTTATAGGGTAACTGTAAATATCACAATACTAACATGAATATGTTGTGTTGCGAAGTCACAACTAGGCCATACAGGAAGAGTCTTTCCAGTTTTTTTCCCAAAAAATTCCTGAAAGTAGTAAATTCTGAATATTTTTCATACGCATCCTCGTCAGAGTTTTGTGCGTGAACATGAAACGAATTTTGTGGGGCATTTTCTGACTCATAAATTTCAAAGTTGATAAAGTTTTTTTGATTTTTGAGAAATTATAGAAGGTATAAATGTTGTTATGCTCTGACATAAATTCCTTTGAAAAGTGGCTCTGAGTAGGTTATTATCCTACTTTTTGTTGCCAAAATAAACACAGAAAAATTCACAGAAATTTTAAGCAAAACAAACAGCAGAAAATTAAGGCCATATTCAATTTTTTCGTTTAACTAAATATAATTGATTAGCAAAATCTGCCTAAACTTTGCATTTTTTATTCAAAGTGGAACAGAGCTTGTGGAGAAAAAACATGTTATAAAACAATTTGGAAAGCAATTATTCTTGAAAAATTTACATGACTTATGTCATGACTTTTTCGATTTCAAATGCAATACAAGGTCCATTCAAAAACTGTATGCAAAACAGAACTCTCTGAATTGAAATAGATCTCCCCTAGACCTCAAATATCAGCACTTTTAAGCCTTTTCAAATTTTCCATTCAAAAATTCCATCCAAAACAAAACTTCTTAAAAACTGAACTGCACTTTTCAACTCCTTTCTGGTATTAAATGGAACACAGGTCAATTCAAAAACTCTATCCAAAACAAAACTTTTTTTAAAAATTGAAATGGATCTCCTTCCACTTCGAAAGCGGCCACCCACTGCTGGCAGAAATAAAAACCTTACAGTGGCTACTGACCACAAGGAGACCACATACTGATAAGGCGTGCCAGTAGATCCTAGAATAAACACCCAGTGTAAACAGTGAGGCTGCTGGTCACAAAGCCTTCCCAACATTTAGCAAAAGCCCAGTGTTTCCCAATACACTTGAACTGTGTGGATTGCAGAGCACAAGGGTCACAGTAGGAATTATGCAGACTTTACAATATGGAAGTACGTGTGGAAGGGTCTCGGAACAAGAAAGCAGCATCACAGTTCGAGTGTATGTGTGGCATGAACCTGTATTTTTATGTAAGTTTGTCACAAACGACTCAAAATAACTTGCCAGCAGAGCACTTCACATAATAACCAGATATAAGTGATGAAGTTTATCAGTGACAAATATTTTATGCAAGTAACAGCCACGTACTTTTATAATTTCATCAAAAAATTGCAAGACTTGCGTGATATTAGACCGTGTTTACAATCATGTAATGAATCTTATAATCTAAACTGCTTTCGTTATTTGAAATAAATGGCCTATTCAAATATTAATCAAGAGGAATCGAGTTGAGCTGCAAGCGGTAAGTTTTCAGCAAAAGCGAAAACCTAGCCAATTTCAGTCTTCCAAATCGCATTTTTTACACTGTTCGACACACTGTACAGCCAGCATTCAATGGCAGGACTTAACTACTTTTTATATTTAATGGTAGTAACCGAAAAAGCATCTAGCTAATTATCAGGAATAATCCTGCAAAAGTAAGATGAAAGAGGAACTGGCACGTGTCTCAATCACGTTAGAGTTAGGCAGGTGCAGTCGATTCTGTTAGCGATCACTTTGCCATTTACTAATCGGGCCCAGCTACGCTTTAATTTGATTACTAAGCACACCTTGTGATCATTTGGTATAGATGCATTTTTAATTTACACCAGACCAAAAATTCCACATTCTAAACTTTATGTTAATATGCTCCAAGTAAACCAATGAATGGCTGCTGTGGGAGCCCTATAAATTAAATAACTGTACATCTTTTTCAAATATTGCATCTGCAAATAAAAATTTCATTTTGCACTATATAAGATACACTTGTTGTTGCACAAATTTATTGGTTTGTTCAAGAGGCGTATATGACGGCATAATAACATTTTTGTTCATTTTTGGCAGCATAGTAAATCCTTAACAAATATTGTTGCACATCACAAATGGCATTTTTCAATTTTATTTGAAGCTGGAAACTGCCTTGTTTCCATTCTTAATGGCAAAACGCCAGCTTTAAATTGTGAAAATAAAAAACTCTTGATGTCATGAGAATGACGTAAGTGGCCATACATAGTTAGATAGTTTTAATGTATGTGCAAAGATGATGCATGCTTTAATCTGAGTCTAGGAATTACTTGTGATTTCTTTATAATTTAAAGAGCATGTCCTATACTTTTGTAAAAGTTGTTGTTACACGCACTACTTACTAAGAAATCCAATGTTGACAGTTGCAACACAGTTTTTCACAAACTTTTATTTTCTCACTTTCAAGTTATATGTTAAAATTTGGCATCTATCTTAAACGTTACAGCGCAGCATAGCGAATACGAGTTCACACCAAAGACTACGTGAAACACACGTATCGAGCCGGCCCCAGAAAACAGCAACTGAGTAAAACCAGATAAACAAACAAGTATGGGTCTTATTAAACAAGACTTACTGAAAAAATATACTTGGGAAACGATGCAGATCTACATTACCTCACTCCCAAATGATATAAATGCTAGGCAATTAATCCAGAATCACTAAAATTTCAAGAAATTTGTACACACAAACAACTCTACCACCACCACACAAAACTTCGTGGTTTGCAGCATCCGTGACGTCATCGCCAGTGGCGCCATCCGTTGTGAGTAATTTAACACTTTTACTCAGTCATTGCAAAGCAACATAAATATAACTATAATATTTTTCATTGCAGTATGAAAAGAAAGAATAAACTACGGTAACACAGAAAAACGCAATATGAGCATTCATTTCATTTTTTATTGAAATAAACGTTGTATAACGTCATAATAACATTTACACCATATATAGCAAATAGGCATCGGCAAAATAGCTATTATTTTAGCTAATGTTTTATGTTATCATTACAAACTCGCCTGATAATAACTGATAATTACTACTACTACATAACAGCAACATCAAGCCAAAGCGCTACTGAAGTACTGAAGATGGTATAATGTGAAATGTAATCTTGGAAAAATGAGTAGCGAATAGTAATCTGGTGTGGCAGCTGTTCTTGGTATATTTAATTTATTTTATAACTTCCAAGAAATCCAAGTTTTACAATAAAAAGAGGAGACCATGGCTACCTCAGCAGTTGCAATTTCTAATCATTAGCACTGCCCAACACAAAAATTGTTTAATGCCAAAATTCACATTAAAATTAATAACAAAGGTTTGCTAACAACGGAAAGCAAGAATACCACAAGCACAAATAGTTTTACAAACGAAAACAAAACGACAGCCTCCAAAATTTCATTTCTAGCTGTATCTTCAAAATCATAAATGTAGAAGCATCAAATATAAATGTTAAACAGGGATGGACTGGTCCATAAGACCCAAGACACCTGAGGGAAAAGAAAAAATTTTAGAGTCAAAACTTTGGGCTTCAGGAGAGGTAGTGGTTTGAAACCGTTTTCTGTTCCTGCCACACCTTGAAATTTCCGGCTAAAAGAATGCACACTTAAATATGTTCAGGATTTTTTGGTAACCTGTGAAATAGGCATCCCTTTTGAAAAAGCACCAAAGACTAAACCTCAAAAGGCCCATGCGAGCTTGGAAGCAAGACCTTAATAGCCAATCCAGGCATAATTTTAAATGTGCATACCTGGCATGGTTTTCTCATGTTGGCTTTCTAGAGTTTGCATGGCTTTCTAGATGTTAGCAACTAAAAATTCACCAACTTATCCAACATATATATTTATTTCTCGTCCAATGCTCACAAATTATATGATTTTGGTAAAGCGCAGGCAGCATTAAACGGTCCTAAAAAAGGAATAAAATTAAAGTCGCATGCAGCACATAACCAGGGTGAATGAGTGGTTTGTTTGTTGCTAATGTGTTACTGGCAGCCATGATAAACATGGTTATTTAATGTTTCTGTAACATATCCAAATAATTTTTTGCAAATTATAACAAAAATTTTTTGAGTAGCATTCACCTCTTCCAGCCATGCTGTATACTAAGTTAAGTGCATAAAATGCTTTTGTTCAACCCCCATAGGTGAAGACATCTAGCACAGACTATAGCTGCATGAATTTTTAGTTGACACGTCAAAAGTACTAGTCTTTTATCATTCCTGGAAACTGTCACAGATCATTTGATTCACAGAACTGCATGACAGCTTCTTTTCATCGCTGGTACACAGAATTAAAACTCACTTTTGGTACAACTCATGCCAAATCGAATTAAGTACAGTCCACCATTCATCCAGATGAAAGTGCACATTTCAAAGAGCAGTACGATCAACCAAATATATCTGCAGTAATCATTACAAGTGAAAATATACACACCGTTCTTCTCATCAATTTCAATCCAAGAGCACTGTCTGATCTACCTTCTTTAGTTTATCTATTATAGTTTATTTTCTCATACGTTTTAAAATACCAGCTACTTCAATACTACTGGCACAACATACAAAAAACCCATTGTTGTAAGTTAGACAAAGTCACTTTAGCGTCAGTATTCACAAGCGTGCACTTTGGCACTTAATCGCCAAGCTGTAATGTCCGAAATTTATCTAAGTTGTAGAAGCCGGCTTTTACGACACGTCCACCAAAATATCGGCCATTTAGATCAACAACAGCTGAAATAAAACCAAAGAAAACTCTTTTTAATTGAAATAACTGACAAAAAATACAAAATTAATTACACTCCTAAACACATATCTGGCAAGCACATAACAGGAGAATAGAAAAACAGTCATGGTCTACTCTTAGCAACCAAAGCTCAGCAACAAGCTTTGTTACCAAATGGATGGGCGACCATCAGCAAAACTGCTTCTGAGTGGCCTCATATTAGTTAAAGGAACACCAGACGATTGTTTAGACTCAATCTCATTTTAATTTACTGTCCAAAATATACATTATCTTGCCTACAAAAGTTAACAATTGTACCTTATATTTAAATAATTAGCTTAGAAAGTTAATCAACGGCAATCGAACACAGCTAATGCTTACGTCAGAAACTAACTACAGTTTGTGCAATGGCAGGCGTCTTCCCTTGCGCGTCAAGCACATTTGCATAGGTGTTACAGTACTGTTTAAATGTATGATGTCATGAAAAATGGGGTCTACGTCATAAAACCAAAACAGCAGTTCATGATCATGGTTATCACGGTACCGCCTTCTATTTGTCGGCCAAGCGAATGTGACAAAAAGGTGCCGCTGCCAATCTTAGTAGATTCACTGAGCCGCGTGTAGCTTTGAAAGTTTAACAAAATTTGAGTATCCGAGGATATTATTATTTAATCTAAGCTTTGATTTAAAATAAGCTATTGTAGTTTTCAATATTTTACAGCATTCTTCATTCTGAACTCGTGTTTACACAATCGTCCGGTTTTCCTTTGATACAATACACCTGAAAATGGTATTTGTTTATTGCATGGAACTACATGCAGTAAACAGTTAACCACAGATAAAGGCATAATAAACACAAATAAGCAGATCCAATATTAAAAATAAAAAACATCCTTGATGATAAACTAACCTAGCCACTGGGGGGGGGGGGGGGCAAGCCAGCCCAACTCAGTGCCGGTCCCAAGCCCAGATAAATAGGGAGGGTTAGGGTCAGGAAGGGCATTCGCCTTTAAAAACTGCGCCAAAACCTTCTATGAATGAGTCGGTGAGACTTAAAGGGAAAGTCCACAAAGAAGTGGTCAGACCCGCTCTAATCTATAGGCTGGAAGCAGTTTCTCTAAAGAAGACCGAAGAGAAGAAATAATAATACCAGAGGAACAGTAAAAGTAGTGGAAGCCTCGCAAGATTGCGATGGCATGGACACCTGAAAAGAAGAGTCGGTGAAGATCTTGTGGGAATTGAAGACATAAATGAAGAGATGGTCAACAACAGGAATGCGTGGGAAGACTCATTCACAATGGTGACCCCGAATAGGGAAAAGCTGGGAAGAAAAAGAAGATCCTTCATGATAAACTACCTTTGATAGCAGCCTCCACACGGTCAAATTCTATGAAAATTCTCACCGCCTCATCATCTGGATTGTCGGGTATCTAGAAAAAAAAACAGAAAAATAATCATATACAATTCATTTACGAGATTCATAGTACGCAAGAAGAGTACTGTACAAAAATGTCAGTTCAGGAAAATGCATTGTAATTTATAAGCTGGTAGATACTTTGTAATCCACATTGGAAGGCATAACTAATTAAAATCAAGCCAAAAACTTTTCATTTTTTGGCTTTGGCCAGAATTACCACAAAATTTTGCAATGTTCAATACGGTAACCTATTTGTACTGTTCTAGATCAGTTCGTCTTTGTAAACCAGAGCTTTGAAGCATAAATTTCACAGTCTGGTCATTTTAATTTTTATATTCAGTCTCAGCAAGGCTGGGACATAAAATTGGCAATTTTTCAAATGTGGGCTGATAACACAGGGCAAAACTGTGCAAGAAACTATTGTGCAACTCAAAACTTGACAGTAAAAGCAACCATAGTTTTGCAAACCTCAAATATTAAACATTTCACCACACGTCCATATTTGGAACATTCCTCTGCCGTCTCAGGTTCCAAGTCATCATCCACTTCCCCCGGTCCTACCATATTGCGCAATAACACAACCTTGGACGGATTGCGCATTGCCACAGTTATGCTTTCCCCTTGACCCCTAGGAGGTTCCATACTGCCTGCTTCTGCAGTGGGTAAAGGGCTAAAAACTGATGGTGCTAAAACAAATTAAACAGCTTATTAGTCTCTACTAGCACACCACAAGCGGTTCACACAATGTCATTTTTCGTTAACGAGTGTTAGAAAAATTAGTGTTAGAAAGTACAAAGCAAAAAACAACACTAACAACAGCAACTAATTTAAGTAATTTCATGTCTGACTACCAAAAGTGGGCATTACAAATTTGTAAAAACCAGAAAGGAAATAATTTTATTTTACATTAAAAATAAAAAGAAACTGTGTATAAAAACCATGTATAAAACCGTATGTTTACTGTAGAGCAAAGTTGGAGTTGCCTGTTGCTACCCAATCTGGAAAACTGTTACGTAAAAACAAAAATAAATTTGCTGTTTACTCAATGACAACTCCATTACTTTTGCAATAAATGGGCCCATGTTCTCACACACCAAGTCATATTAAAGTGCCAAGTGCCAGTCTGTAAGGGCACCACTTGGCACCGGTAATTACAGTCTTCATTGTGATAAAATAAGTGTTTTCAATTTTAGAAGTGCCACCTGAACACTTTACTTTGTCTTAAGAAACGATTTATGGGAGTAATTTTGGATAAGATATTAAAAATGACAACTATTAGTTTACCTTTTGGTACATCCTTTTCGTGGATTATCTTTCCACCTCTTTTGCTAGTTTTCTCGACCTGTAGTGCCTGGCTCATGCCCTGTTCAGTCTTTCCCAGGCCTTGTCCTTCTTTGAAACCATATTTAGCCATAATCTTGGCTGCCACAGATCCGCTGCAAAAAGTCTTGCAATTGTATCACATTTCACAGCAAACATACGAAAGTCAAACGATTTATCAACAGAATTCGTACAATTCACTATAATATTCATGAATGGCAAAGTTCCAACACACTCGAGTCATTATTATTTCCGATAAGAAAACACCATGAGCCATAAGCATGTATGACTCAGCCACACATGATTAAAACAACGTGATAAAAACAAAAATATTTGACAAAAATACAATAAGGTTTATGAAAATGTGAGCACTGTCAAATGTTGCCATGTGAGAAAGGATATCCTTGACATTTGCTTTAAATCTCAAATATTTCAGGTCCGCAAATGTGACAAAGAGCTGCTGTGTTTCGGAAGTATGACAAATGTTGCAAAGCTAATACTTTCAATATGTCTATAAATCCAAAATATTGTGATAAAATGATGAAGGTATTTAGGAGAAAATTTACATTAGCTTAGTAGTTTTTTATTGCTGCCTTTTTTTAAGCTCAAAGTAATCAAAGAATTTAGTTCCCTATTGCCTCAATTACAGTCTAATTCTACTTTCTTGTGAAAAACTACAAAGCTGGAAACTATACAGTCACATACCCTAGAGATGGGGCAAAGTTGCTGCCAGGACGTTGATCTTCTTCCAATTTAACAGCTGTAGAAAAGGAAAAAAGAAAATTAACAGGTAAATTGTACAGAGTGTACAAATTGCACAAATGCAACTTTGTAATAAAGGTTTAGCAAGGTAAATTTATATTCCACAACATTGAAGACTGATTACACACTCAAAGCATTAGAGTTGTGCATAAAGGGTTAGGAAAAAAGTACATAAAGAAGGGCTGATAACAGACAGCCAGAGTGTAAGACATTGTAAAGCGGTTTCTGACTAGAAAAGTGAGAACAATGTTGCCTTTCTATGGATGCCTATACGTATTACGCATAGTAAGCTACAGTTAGGTAAATGGTGTCGAAAGAAGGGCTGAGATGTCTATTCATGTGTGTTTTAAACAGCTTTAAATTGTAATCGCAGGGTAAAAGACAATACACTGCAGACAGTTGCATAGTCTGTACTAATACGACTCTAAAATGTATGCAACTCTAGACAGAAATTAATGCTAATTATGAACCTATGATGCTGATGTTACAATTTTACCATACCTAGCTGGTAACTACTAACATATGCGTATAGACTTACAAATACCTAACTATTACTTCAGTGAGAATGAGTAAACAGGCAATTTTTCACTTTAATTTTTTTTCTTCAGTTTAGTGACATGTACAAAAATGCCATAAAAATTATAGTTCCTACGTTTAATGTCTTCCATTAGCGAAGGAGGGGGAGCAATAGCAGCCCCACTTCCCTTCCTGGATGGCTGTCGATCATATTCTTCTTCCTCGTCCCGCCGTCGACTGAATTCCCGGCTCTCACGTGGTGGTCGACCCGTTTCTGCTGCCATCATCCTCTGATGTCTTTCCATTCGTTCCCTTCTTCGCCTATTAAAACATGATATAATAAAATAAAAATTTAAATAGCTAAACCTTTAAATGAAAAACTGTATTATCTTGTCACAGATTACGCATCAATAGTTAACAACACACACACATGCCATGCACACGCATGCATACAAGAGCATACACTTACGTGAAAACAAGACATTTTAACACAACAAGATAACACAGTTTTACTCCACATTCACTAGTCCACATACTTAGGGCCATCCACATACAGCACTATCAAGTTTTCGGGTGATTTCAAGGACTTACCTACCTTGCGAATAACGACATTATCATATGTCCCACCACTCACCTACCCCTTATACTGATATCGATATCACACTGATTTAGCTTTTTGTACATTTCATTTTTCCTCCTCCCAACGAAATGCAGCAACATCACTTGTGTTAATAACAGGAAACCATCAGTGGATTTTGCTGGCATTGGCAGTGGAGTTGTAAGCAGCTGGCGCACAAGTGTGAAAAAAACGTGAAGTCAGATAACAATATCATGATTAAATCACCTAGCTACCTTGCGTCATAATGGCGTTATCATGTCTCCTGCTATCGGCCTACCCTAAACTTGAAATCTTTATATGTGGATGGCTTACAGCTACTTTCTACTGAAAAAATCTATTGTAAAATAATCAGTAAAGTTACTTTGAAAGTAACAATTACTTTAATTTCACTTTATTATTATTATTAAAATTATTAAAAATCAATTAATTGCAAAATGTTTCACTCAGAACTGATATGACTACGTCTCATGAACACTAGATTACTACCAAAATTTGATTTATGACAACCGTTTATTGTCAAATGCAATTTTTAGTTAATTTTTATCAAGATTGACCTTATTTTGTTGCCAGGTAATTAAATTACATGTATATTCTTTTCTCTGGATTATATAGAATATGTCATAATTTTAAAAATTACTAATGTTTCCAAAATTAAACTGATAACATTAATGCGCACAAGTGTCTAAAAATCTTTTTATCTATATTCGGTAAAGGATAGCAGACTAGCTGACTTTATAGTCTTTTCGCTATCCTTTCTCTAGTTCTAGATCTATATATTTTAACCATTTTTCAAAATTTATTAGAGATTCTTTTATTAATCATGTTTTATTGTAACACTATAAAGAGATAAATTGAAATTGAAAAAAAAATTGAACCGGAACCACTAATCAAATTTTGATAAGACAACAACACTGGTAACAACAGATTGCAGTGCGGTTGCAGTTCCATACCTGTCACGGTTCTCCATTTCCCTTTGCCGTTCTCTCTCCTCTCGTCTTTCTTTTATGATTTTCTCGTAATCGTGTGGCCACAAAGGGTCATACTCATTGGGAATGTCCAGCACGTCGTCGCACGGAGCAGGACGAGCATGCCCCACATCATCGTCGAAAATATTCTGATTCCCAACCTTTCAAAAATGTGAATGAAAAATCAAGCAAAAACTTCCAAGCAGTAACATCATTATTTTACCAGAAAGTTACTACTTCTAAGCAAATCCATAGTAACTGTGTCCTTAGTCTAAACCTTAGTCTTAGGATTTAGTGATGATCACAAAAATGTAGCAACATTGATAATAAAATTGCGTTGGGTTACTCACTTTCACTGTAACTCTATAAAGCCATCTATTTCACCATAATATTGTTCCCGGTCTGGTTCATGTAATTGGTTTTAGCCAGTTTTTATACTTTGATGTCACAATAGAATTATGTCACATTCTAAATATTCTTACATGAAAACTGACACCATCACAACAATAAATGACATTCTAAATGACATATCCAAGCAGTTAGGCAGAAAAAACTCAATAAGAGAGTAACTCAGTGATTCCGAATCTGGACTAGTTTTTATTTATATATACTTTCTTCTCCGCTTTTCTTTTAATATGACTGCTGCTCCAAAATGAGTATCAACAGAGGACGGAACTTGTAAATATTGTTAAAAAAAGACAGCTGATCTCTCACAAATTTTTATCATACTTTTGATATTTTACTAATAGAAGGGCAGCTCTTTTTCAACAATCCCGCTGCCAACTTAAACTGCAAAGTTAAAAAACAATAGGCTTAATCTATGCACAACAATTAATTAGCAGAAACTAAAATTCATTTCAGAGAGTGATTCCTAGAAGATGGACATTGTGACATCATAATATAAAAACGGCTAAAAACAATTACATGAACAAGATCAAGAACAATATTATGTTGAAATAGCCGGCTTTACAGAGCTGCTTTGAAAATAAATAAATAAATAAATTTTCCAAAAACATCATTTATTGTAAACTTTTACTTTTTTTATGTGTCAGTATGCATAGCATCACACTATGTTATCAGATGAATTTATACACTACGAATAATAACTAGTAAAAAAAAAATTACGTGTTGTCAGTGACACTCTGAGCAAATTTCCAACAAAATAGAGAAGCTACCATTCTTTACAATAGTTCAGCATACCTGGTTGAAAGACAGTTGAGGAGGGGGCGCTATGTCACGGTCCGGGTCAGAATTCAAACCCTGTCGGGACAAATCAACAACTGGTGTCATAACTCCCTTGCCGCCTTGCCTTTCTTTCTGTTGCTAAAAGTAGCATGAGATTAAACATACAATTAAGGACTTTATAATTTGATTTTACCTCAGTTGTCACAGTGATGTTTGGAGACAAAAGACCCACAAAGGCATCTAAAATCATTTTTAGATACTTTAGATGCTGATGGCATAATACAGCATCTACTCAATGTTGAAGTTCATGGTGAACCGGGCTCAGTACCAATGCTAACCTTTTCAGAAGCGACGCTCAACCTGTAGGTGCGTCTTTGTTATATTCTGTTGTATGTGCATTCTCAATCTATCAGGGAAACTGCCAAAAATAAGTATTGAATCTCAGTGGCGAGAAACCTTTCACTGACCAGCGCAGGTATCGTAAAGTATACTTTGGGACTACTTGGTTTATCAGGTCACGGCTAAAATCTCAGTCCTCAGATGATTACTTTTGGAAACTATTTGCATATGAAAGAACTAATTAAAACTAGACAAACCTTTGCCTGAGTTAATGCTGTTTTCTTCAACTGGAGTTGTGACTGCAAAAGTTTTATGCTAGAAGACCAGTCAGCTAAAAATAAAAATAAATACGTAAAAACAAAAGAATGCACAACATGGCTTCTTTAAAAAAGACATATAAACATAATAAATATTCACACTTGCACTTACTGCTATTCAAGTTCACATGTTAGCAGTTTGCAGTTAGGGTTATCCAACATGCTTTCCATGAAAAACAATGCTTTCATCATACGTTGTACACGTTACAGACAATGCGTGAAATCGAGCATTCTATACAATGTCTAGGCATTTTATAGAGTGTCAAAACAAGCCAGACAAAGTGTCTAAAATAATTTCTTTTACAATTTTCCTAAGCATTACAAATAATGCAAAAGTTTGTTTTGGAGAAGTATGCAATTTATTCAACTTCTACAACATAATGCCAACTTCAGGCACACATGGGGTGCAAGTTTAATGCAAATAAAAGAGATGAGATAAAATAAGTTTTGAAATATTAAATGTAATACGTACAACTTACAATATATAAATTACTGGTATCTCAACGTATATCATAAAATATACTGTTTCTAGTACTACCTAATCCAGAAGTCCAGTAGGCCAGAGCCTAGTGATATTATTGGGAAACTATGACAAAGCTCTCTCGTGACAGAGATTACATATAGTTTGAACAGTAAATCGAAAATAAATAGATTCTAGAACTCCATGGTGATATTGGAGAATAATTGACAATAATCGTGTTGTAGCATTATTTATCTAATTATCTACTGGCAGCAGGTCATGGAATGAACATCTAAAAGCAGTGACGCACAAAAGTCATTCTTTCATTATTCAACAACAACTTGAGAAATAAAGAGTCACTGCAAAAATTAGCAAAATGTTGATCCACGCTACAAAAGCGATGTAGGCATAGAAATCATTATACTATATATTATACCATACAATACTATACATTATACATTCAAAATAATGTTACATTGGCTCGGTTTCTAACTTTAATGTGGCATGTTTGATCAGGGTTGTGGAGTCGGTACATTAAACTCCCGTCTCCGGGTCCTAGAACTTTAGAAGCTGCAACTCCGACTCTGACTCCAACTTCTAAAATTTTGGAAGTCCTGACTTCGACTCCTGCCTTTAAATAATAGTTTATAGTACTCTCAATTATATTTAGATACAGTGGCATTTCACCATTACCAAGTGAATCATCAGGCTTGCTAGGCATTCATCAAGCCAATTACGAAGTAAGTAAAAGATTATTTGGCCTAAATAAACAATAGTAATAGTCTTAATATGTCGCTGAAATATATTTCCCAGAAAAGGTAATTATGACAAAGTTGAATTCCTTAACTATGGCAATACATGTAATTATAAACTGATAATTACCCGGTAATTTTTCACAGATGTTTGCAAAAATAAAAACATACTGTAAACATTTTAAGAACAACAAGTATCTAACGAGAGGTTGTAATTGCTCGAGGAAAGAAGCTCCCACCTGAGCCATAATGATGGGCAGTTTACTTTTGCTGAAATAACTAACTTAATGTGACCTAATATACATTGGTATTAAGTATAATTGTTTTAAAAGAAACTGGAGTTGGAGTTTGTCTATTTTTACAGACTCCCCAACCAATAAGTGTACTCCTGAGTCCCGACTCCGACTCCAAAGCCCTAATGCAACTCCGACTCCTTTAACAATAAATTTGCTGCTGAGTCGGACTCCGCACAACGGCTCCACAGACCTGTGTTTGATATGATTTAATAATATGTAGAGATTTACCGCACTGTAAACAACATTCCTGATTACAGGTTACAGAATGTCCGACAAGCAAATACTTACTGCTGCTCTTGGTGTCTATCTCACCACTGTCGTAGAGGGACATTCTTGCTAGCAAATCTAAGTCCAAGACAAAACTTACCACACACGTCTCAACACTAATCTGAAACAAAAATAAATTAATGCAAACGTGAATACTCAATGCACAAACATGATAGGCATGGATAAGCATGATTAACAAAGATACTGCATACATTAATATGATAAAACTAAATTGAAATCTATGCAAACAAAACTATGAAAAGCCTAAAGCTATAAAACTGCATCAAAAACACATCAATACTCCGTTGAATTTAACTCATTGGGAAATCACTTATCTCATAAAACAAAGAATTATGTTAAAAAACAAAAAATAAATTCAGAAAAATACATCACCGCTAAAACCTTCATGAGACACTAATCCCAAGAAATAACCTACTGAAATAGTTAAGTCCTGTGCCTTCCACCCAGTTTCTGTATTATTTATCAAACCAGCATGTAGTGAAACTGATCATTAACCTTAACAACTACATATTAGGAGCTAAACATAGAACAAAATCTAATGCTGTCAAGTATGCAATCTGCTCTTCTGATGAATTGCAATGAGGGAAGTGCAAAATTATATTAAATGCTTTTTGAATCTTCAGTTGCTTCTGAGGTATATGTCATTATATTCAAATATAGTATAACATCGCTATATTGAACCTGTTAATAGTGTTATGAGTACTCTACGACCAGTACTAGATGGACAAGCACGTATTAATAATAAAAGTGTATAAATATTGGACAATGTGTAGCTTCATACAGGATGTAAAGTAATTTCAGGCACTATCAAGTGTCAACTACTTTGCAGTATATGCAAATTCAATGAAATATATTTTATCTGACTTCAATAAACTAAGTAAAAAATTAACGTTTCAAACTTTCATATTAAATTGCATGTACGCGTAATTTGTGATGCACGTTCAGCTGTAAATTTACATGACAACTGACAAGTTCAGAAAAGCCAATGAGATTCAAAAAATAATCAATTTTGTTTGCACAAAATTTGTTTGTCCCTTGTATAAAGCTTTTGCAGCAAAGTAACTGCAGTAGTGTTCATCAACAACCATCATCAGTATCCATGGACACGATTCTATTCACCTCTTTATGCCAGGAATCCTTACTCGATGCAATGCCCCAAAGGCATTCACCTCTCAGGATCAGACCCGAAGTGTTTAAATCTTTATGTGCATTATTCTCACCTGCAGTAGTGTTCACTGTTCATCACTTGCGAAAAGTAAGAATGGCAGAAACCTTCCGTAATGTTCATCAGTGCTGTCATGCAGGATTGCCGAGTATCTTTGATACGACCAAGATAGCCCACGGCATGACTCTCTATAATGCTCCGTTTATACGTGTAGAGAGGTTTTCTGCGGGATTTCGAGCTCGGTTTCCGTAGCGTAAAGTAATCAAGCAGTTCAAACGATCACAATTCAACTTATTCATTCCAACCAGTGTGGACTTCATGCATGTAAAATCGCACGTAGAGTCCTATTAATTTTGTTTTCTTTAAATTTACTAGATTAAAATTTAATTTGCATTAAATTAATTAAAGCAGTGCCTTTGCAGATGACATACAGGGTCATCTTAATACATGGGCATGTTGAGCAGCTGCTCAGGGGCCCAACGAGCATATGCATCTCATGCTGTTCTATATATGTTGCGACTTGCTGTCAATAAACAAATACTGCGTTATACTATACTGGAAGTAGCAATACAATTATGTTTAATTTTATCGACAATTTATATTTTTTTCTATGAGTGCTTACGTAGGTACGGGCCCCAATGCAAAGCTTTTCCCTGGGGCCTATAATGCTGTTATGATGGCCCTGATGATGTCTTAACAAACTACATTAAATTTTTCTGATTGGTTGGTTAAAGAAAATCCACGTAGAAAACAGCTCAATTTGCAGCCCAGAAACTCAGTGTATTGCTTCCATGCATGGGGGATTAGGGTCAGTGATCATTGATCAAGGGCCATAGCCAGTGAATAAAAAGGATTGTAGAGAGAGCTATATGTGGTGACAATAATCAATGGAATAGAGACGGTTTCCTTGAGTGAACTATAACATCTACCTGTTAATTTGATTGTTAGTTAGTTAGTTACAATGACTATCACACGGTACAGTTAGTCAACTATCAACCCAACAGTCATTAATGTACGTATCTAGACAATCAGTGACTTAAACAATCTGTTAGGGTATCGCTAGTTCAATCAATCTGCTAGCCCATCAATCAGTCAGAACAATTAGTTGAATAAGTAATCATCCAGTAATCAGTTTTTCAGTTAGTCACTCAGTTTGAGGACGCCAGCTAATCATACAGTTAAGTCTTCGGTATTCAGTCAGTTAGTTAGTCAGCCTGTTAGTTAATCAGTCAATCAGTTAAGTGTCAGGAGCTGGCAGTTAATCTAATAGTCAGACAACTATTAAGAGTCGGGCAGTTTATCAGTCAATTAATTTGCTAGTCTACTTTCTTATGCATTAATTATGCAAACTTGATGTTTTGGCTGTTCTGCAACTTTTTTTCAAAAGTAGGATTATTAGTCGAAAATTCTTGCATGCGGATTTAGTAGAGAAAATAGATATATGCGAAGTTTATTATTTTGGGCAATGACTCGTTTTAACATTGAAAACAAAATGGTGACCAGAGCTGTTTGGACACCGGGTAGCTCACATCACGAGATGTAATGAAGAGTGCGAGGCAGCAGCAGAGAGTTGATTATTGGTCGCCTAGCTGTAAATACGTATACGACATGAGCTCTCAGAGGAAGTCAAAGTTGAAGGCTTTTTTCATCAAACTATTATTAGACGGGCAACAGAGTCGGAGAAGCTAGCTCCAGTGTAGCATGAAGAATGCAAAGCCTTAGCTGTTACACACTGAAGATTCCAATCAGCAATCCAAGGCAAATTAATTGCTCATGTGCAGTGTTACTCCAGCGGCAATAGTTAGAAAGTGTATGCAGGATGCTAATTATAATATGATGATCATATATTATTATACTGTGGTTAGATGTAAACTGACTTGCCGTATTATGCAATGGAATTGTCTTCTTGTACTTGTATGTAACATCTTCTTATCTTTAATAAACTTCCTCCATATTTACCACAAGCTGTTTGTACTGCATTTGTCATCACGAGCTAAAAACAACAAAAATTCTTCAAATTTAAGCTTCAAGTTCAAATTCAAATTCAAAAACCCCTATACTTAAGTGAATATAATAATTAACTATATATAATATAATATAATAACAAAATGGCAAATCTGAACGTTAAAATATTAATAGCAAAATAAAATAGAACCTTATTACAGTATTATACCGTAATGTTAAATGTTTTGTTTTTGTAAGTAACAAAACGTAATTAGTACCACTGCAGCAATAAATTATACCGAAAAGCGTCAATGTGTGTATTTAAGATGGGTCATTGCTAATTTTAATATGTATGCCCCTTTGACTATTACAAAAATTAGTTAACTGACTGTTTCTAATTTTTGTTTGCCGGTTCAGTTACCTAGTTGTCTTATAGTCTGACTAATATACTAGTTGTCCAATCCATAATAATATTTAAGACTGTAATTATTCTTGTATCATACAATTAAGCGAGACCAAAATAGCTTAACTTTTTCTTTGAAGCCTAACACTGTGAACTTGTTCTTCATACTGCTAAAATTGGTTTTACATTGATTGTCACGTTGGTGACATTTAAAGGCAAATTTACGTATCTAACGAAATGATATAAGACTTGACTTGACTACTAGAACTAGCACTCGGCTATTATTACTGTGCAACTGTGCACGACATGCACTAAATCCAAGTCCAACAGTCTTTTAGACGTAATTCATGATTTTTTATTGTCCAAAATGGCCAATCATCGTCATATTCCAAAATCACTATCATATTATGACATGCTTGACTGGCTGACTGACATATTATGTGAGACTCGACCTCGTTTTATCTGAAGCAAATAAAAACAGTTTTTGATAATCCAATGTCAAAAAATTAATTAATTGTTATAATGAAAATGAATAATAATATGACGAAAAACAAAGAAATCAAACTTACATCTTTGCTGCATCTTACTAACTTTTGCTAAAGAGAACTCGACTGACATGTTGTTAGAAAACGACATGAAGTACTGAAAAAAATGACTTCTTTCCTATCCTGTCTCAAAAATGAGGCCAATAGCCTAGTTCCTGTCCTAGCTCACCTGTCGATCTACAGCCTAATTTTGCAAAAAAAAACAACCACAAGGAGGCATCATGTGCTTATGTCCAAGACAGCAACAAAGGTTGTAGAACAGCCAAAATGCCCAGCTTGTGTAATAAATGTGCTGTAGTAGTATAATTATCTACGATGACTTGGTGTAACTCATTGTTTTCTGATGGTCAAAGCCAGTCAGTGAGCCAGTTAGTCAGTAGTCAATGAGTCAGTATTTGTTTGCGGGATCACCATTTTTATGTTTTTATATTAACTTAATTTATATCAGGTGTGACGTCTACAACCGTACTAATCACTATTGCCAATTAATCGGAATTGCAGTGTCCATTATTCATTGTTTGCAAAGCGAGAAATCATGTATTTATGTCTAAATGCATGGAAATCATTTTTATAACAATGGTTATTTTTGTAATTTATAATTAAAATAAAAATAAATGAGTGAAACAGGCAAGTTTACAGAAGCCAGAAGCCATCCATGGCAAAGTGATAGAGAGTGCAGAGACTTTACACGACAAATAAGTTGTCCCATATTGTTTTTGTTGCACAATATGGCAGCCACCAGTTCTAGCCGAGTATTTCACGATGCTATTGAAAAAGTTTTCGGTTGTTGGCCTGCCTTACAGGTACAAATACTTTTATTGAACGAATATGTTCTGCACCATGTTTGTGCAGTGTCTGTATGTTGTTATTTTAATTTTATCTTGCTATCGTGATTGGCTATCTTTTCTGTTCTTATTTTAATTACTTATATACTACTACGTACTAGTACTAGTAAAGTATGATGAGTCGTAATAATAATACTTAGTTGATGCAGAATTTTATCATTTTTGTAAAGAGCTAATAATGTGATATCTGAGGTACTCCAATACTACTTGTTATTCTTACCTACTAATTTAGGCAGTATTGTTATAAGACTAAGTAAGAGTGATTTGGTCATCATCATGGTTATTTATATTGAAGGTACCTTCAATATAGTTGCTGTGGCTGTTTTTGCAACTGCTTATGACTATTATAACAGGTCAATAATGAAACGTACAGCTCGGTAATGTTGTATTGTGTGTTCCTGCTATTCGTGCTAGTATGTGAAATTGTCTTTTAATTGTTGTAGGCCTATCGTATAACATTTTAAATATAAATTTTACACCGAAATATAATCAGTCGATCAATCATGCAGAGTTGCAAAGTAACGAGACTCCTAAAAACTTATCAGTAGTAGTTAGACGAGTCTGTTTGTACATCACTCAAATTCAGCTTGCCTCAAGCAGTTATCTGATATGCCAGCCAAATTACTGGTAATACATAGACACAAAATTAATCTTTATATAGTGAGTACTCTGCAGACCAGTATCCCTAGTACTCAGCTGTCAATGGCAAGACCACTTTGGGGTTTTGCTGCATATGCATGTGCTCTCACTTCTTTCTCAAGCTATATATTTTTAAGTGTTCTCAAAGGTAGGTTTTGAGACTTGTAGCTATAAAGAAAGCAATTTGTAAAGGCACTGTTGTTCTTGTACATGGGTTTACACGATTTTTGGGCTTGTATAGGATCTTTGCACGCATACGTTTAGGTTTTACTTCTAAGAAGATTTTATCAGAATCAATATATTTTTGTTTTAGTCCTATATAAGTCGAAACTGTTAGTAGGCCTCTTTTGGGCCTGTAGTTTTTTGCTTATGTGAAATTATGATTTTGTGTTGAGGTGAAATTATGAGACGCATATTATAAGTGTTATAAAATGTTATAATGTAGTAACCTAGTTAATAAAGTTGTTTGGCAGCCATTTTGAATATACTAGAAGTATATTTTTATTATCCATAACAACTTAAATTTTATTTTGTTGTTTCCATAGCATAAATATGTTCAGTATTATAAATTCTAAATGATTCATCATAAAATGGTCAAGGTGGCCATCTTGAATTTTTAATTTGGGTCAAAACCTGTGTTTTTCTTTTTGTGAATGTATATCTACATAAACAAAAGCTCATGAAGGAAATAAAATCTACGGTACACCTTTGCACACACAGGTGGTGGTGAAGTGATTAGGCCTAATTAATGAGTGTTGCGGAATGAAACTGCTCTTGTTACCTTAATACAGGAGAATTATCTAGGACTAGGTACTTAAAGGACAAGAAAACCCTTTATTTAAATAATTTCAATACTAAAAGATTTGTGTATGGACCATACTAACTTGTATTGTATTGTATACTGAGCTTGTATTAGCAACAGCCCTGTATAGAACCTGAAAATATGCAAAGCGATTTGTCCTTTCCTTTAAACCTGTACACATCAGAACATTGCTAGTAAATGCTTCTAAACATTTATGCAAAATAAGTGAGCATTTATATCTCCCAAACAGTTTTACTGTAATAGTTATATCAGTTTTGAACAATAGTAAAATTGATACCAAATATTTACTAAGAGATTTGCTCATTAAAAGTATTATTCCAGCCTCACTTTTCATAATTTGTGCCAAGTGGTCAATTTTACCACGAATTGTTGGACACTCAATTTTGTTTCTCCATGCATGTATACACTTTGCACACAAAAATTTGTGAATCCTTTCCAGATGGCAGTGGAGCAAGGATTTGGTGGAGTTTACAGCAAGGACAAAGCAGTATGGATGATCGATGCAGTGTACCATTTTTTTCAGGAAAACGGTACCATAATTTTAATATTATTTACGTATTTATGTAGCTTCCAAGTTACGCCTCAATTCCTACATAATGTACACTTTTAGTTTCTAAAAGTACTTGGTGTTTCAACTAATCTTGTAGTGTTAATGGTCACGACTTATTGACAGGGTGCTGTTGATCACACGTTTATTATCAACGAGATGTGATCAGTATTACACTACTGTACCTAAGGTTGTGGAGATATTGATTTATGTATTGTTTTGTTTGTTTGGGAATATTTTTGTTTCTGGCATATTTTTAATGATGTAGTTAAATGTGTTGAATCAGGTTTTTTGTTGGGAAATGATGGCTTTCTTTGTAGAAAATTAGTCTACCAGCTGCCTTTTTGTGCGTCAGCTTTAATACCCAGTTTCCAAGAAAAGTTCCACGTTCATGACATGCATCGTGTATGGAAACATATGATCAAGATTGTGCGTGCTTTGTTGCCTGCTGCATAATACAATATTTAATATTTATTTTCAGATAATCTGGAACCACATGAAGTGGAATATTTTATAGCAGAAATTCTCAATAATGAGTTTGACACTGTGATAGAAGATGGCACTTTATATCAGGTGAACTAGGTTTCCTCATCATCTGGACTTGTTTTCTTGTTCCCGGTTGCTTTTTTGCACAGTTTGTCAGCCTTAAAATAAAGCTGTATTATGGGCAAAAATTAAAGATATGGAGGCATGTACCGTATTTTCCCGTGTATAAGAGACCCTTTTTTGATCAGAATTTTCACTTTAAAAATAGGGGGTCTCTTATACATGGGAGTAAGTCTTTTCAATAAGATGCATTTTACACTAATGATTTTAAAGAAATAAGTGCTCTACAACTGTTTTATTTCGAATAATTATAGTTTCCTTTCAATAAATCTTCTCCATGGCTAAATTCTAATGATAAAATTAATGTACCGGGTAAGTTATTATTTTTTTAAATGTCTCTTTGGTATTGGAGAGAAATCGATTGTTCTGCAGCCAATCAACGCATCTGCATAAGCTCTCTGCATGCCCGTCGACATCATTGATACGTCGGCAGAGGTCAACGAGATGAGTCAGCCTAAGGAAGGCGTGTCGCGTTCGACTATGAAGCTATTGTAAGCAATGCCCGAAATTAAAAAACGTGCTTCTTATCCTGCAAATTTCAAACTAAAAGGTCTGACTCCAGTTGATATTTTTGATGAGAGTGATGAGGAATTTAATGATTTCTATGATGAATAAAGTTATTCATTACCAAAAAACTTTTTTCCAGAATTTTTGCCTAAAAATTGAAGGGGTCTCTTATACACAAGGGTCTCTTATACATGGGAAAATACGGTAATCTTCAGCAGCACTTGGTTGATAGTTGATACTAAATGCTTGTGTTTGAACCAAATCAGTATGTGATGCTATTTTACCTAAGCTTACAATTAAATACTAAATGATTTAATGGTGGCACCTTCTAATGCATTTAAACCCAAAATATTTTTTGCAGACCTCGGAATTGCTGAATCATTATTTCACACTCTGTGCTCAAGGAAGGGAAAATGAAGTTGTGGCAGATATGAACAAAATGCCATCTACTACTGTCACGAGAGAGTGCCTTGCTAAATCTTCTTTAGCTGAAGCTCAAAATGAAGTATTACATAATTTCTAACACTAATATGCAAGTAATCACACATTGATTTTCATGGTAAAGCAACAGCTGCACAACAATGTCTTACCCTCAGTCTTGTACCATGCAGATTCGAAAGACCATAATTAATGATAGTACTGTTTGTGGTAGAATTTTTATCAAAATCTTCTGGGAATTCTGACAAATGGTGAAAAAACAAACTAGGCAGATTTTAAAATATACGAGAGTTACTGCATTTATTCTACATTGCTTGTAACACCCAGAATCACTTGGAATTGTTTTTATTCAAAAGGCTACCTATTAATTTATGTTAAAATCTTTTTATATGCTCATGGCCTTTCGATGAATTGTTTATGGCATGTTAGCTAAAACTATGTTCCTTATACCAAAAATCGTTTAATTTGCAAGGGTAATAATTAGATGCCTATGATGTCATGATGATAAATTATTTCTAGGAACTGTCATCTTGTAATTTAGAACTTGATGTTGTGAATTTCTGTTGCTTCACACGTCTTACTATGGTTCACACATCATAGATGCAGATATTCACACATCATAATGATGCAGATTTTGCACTACCAGAAATATGTATTGCTGAGCACGACATAATTGTGCAGAAGCAGTGTTATAATAGTTCTGCATGCTGACATTGCGGATGTGTGAATCAGGGGTAGTCATCCAAAACTGTGTGACTGATGATAAAGCGTTTTAGGCTCTCTAAACTTTCTATACAATCTTCTTTAATTCGTTTTCTGCATTGCAAAGCATTGTGTGTCAAAGTCAATCAATGGCTGTTTTTTTTCCAGCACATGGACTTAGATTAAATAAAAATTACCTCGTATACTCAAATTTCGTTAAACTTTCAAAGCTACGCGCGGCTCAGTGAATCTGCTAATATTGGCAGTGGCGCCTTTTTGTCACATTCGTGTGGCCGACAAATAGAACCATGATCATGAACTGCAGCGTTAGTTTCTGACGTCATATGATGTAGAGCCCATTTTTTTGACATCATGCGTTTAAACAGTACTGTAACACCTATGCAAATGTGCTTGACGCACAAGGGAAGACGCCTGCCATTGCCCAAACTGTGGTTAGTTTCTCACGTAAGCAATAGCTGTGTTCGGTTTCCGTTAATTAACTTTCTAAGTTAATTATTCAAATATAAGAAACAATTGCTAACTTTTATGGGCAAGAAAATGTATATTTTGAAGAGTAAATTAAAATGACATTGAGTCTAAACAATCGTCCGGTCTTCCTTTAATAAATAAAGCTTAATACACTCGGCTTTAAATATTGTATCACCTACATGCTGTCCTTTTTCATACAGAGCTTGCATTAACAGTAACGCTGT
>JAQGDQ010001955.1:0-19349 GCA_030141605.1 Tubiluchus corallicola
GAAAAGACAGAACCAGTGTTTGTCACTGCATTTGATCACACCCATTACACAGAAGGAGAAGGACTGATATTGAATTTGAACGTGGAGCTTGGTCCTGGTAACTTCACTCTCGTATTTTACGACTTGGGACTGAACGACAATCAGCGAAATTTGGTAAGTTTCTTGCATGACTTGGATATTTATTGTAATTAAAAAGCTTGTAGTGACAATTTCCACGGCAGTAACACTTCATCTAAAAAGAAAAAGAAAAATGTCATAAGCAGTAACATGGTATAACGGGCTAATGATTAACTGAATTTTGTGTAGGTTAATAGATTAAATGATAATTATCACGTCTAACGTAGTACTTAAACAATATCTTGTTCAATTTTTTAAACTTACCAAATTTCGCTGATTGTCGTTCAGTCCCAAGTCGTAAAATACGAGAGTGAAGTTACCAGGACCAAGCTCCACGTTCAAATTCAATATCAGTCCTTCTCCTTCTGTGTAATGGGTGTGATCAAATGCAGTGACGAACACTGGTTCTGTCCTTTCATTGACTTTAGAAGCATTGAAGGGGTTCAGATGATACTCATGAACATTCTCACAGCAGTAGCTTCCCCCAGAATGTAATTTTACATTTGCGATAGTTTCTACAGATGTCTTCAAGTCTCTGTGAACAATCTGATGGTGCATCGCAGACGGTACTATTGGCCTCCATCGTCCTGGTCCTAGGAAAGTCAGTATCATCACCATACAGAGTATAAGTAAATAGGAGAGTTTCCTTTTAACTCCAAAGACGTTTGAGAGTGACATAATGGTACTAGACGGTGCGGATGCTGAAACAAGAACTGAAGAAATGTATAATGCGAAAAATGCTCTTTTACCAAGTTTTGTGTTATTTTGTATCTCTTTGAGTTTTAATAAAAGCGTATAGAGTTCTTATTAATAAGCTTATTAGTGTCTGATGCATGTGTTTTCGCCTGCCTGCGTTTGTTGTTTGCAGGTTGTCTGCTTTGTTTGAAGCAAGCGCTTGCCTGGATATCACAGGGGATGTCCATTTCACAAAGTTAAACTTTTGCTAAATTTTATCATCAATGACCAATGGTAGAAGTGCTATTCGGAACGTACAAGGAGGGCATTTTCTAAATAAGTGTCGTTAGCCACACGTGTGAGATTATTTTGGATTTAAGTTCTATTTGCAGTAAACCTATTGCTTTTTTATCACAATAAAACTGATCTCTAATGCGTTATTGGAATTTGTACATGAGCTTTCTTCTGTGTATAATTAACACAAATTATTGTCTCTAAAATTAACAATAAGCTAACAATTTATCATTTACTTCCCAGTAAACATTGAAATTATGAGCCTGTTCTGGCATTATTACGCCACATTCTGGCATTGCTGGCATAAAAGCACACGCTCATTGGGTCAGTGATGGCATGCCGCTTCCTAACCATTAAATAAATAACATTGCTGGTCCAGTACTGACATGTTGCTTCAGCGATCTGATTTGATTTAATTCTTTATTTCAAACATAAGTTCATATTATAATTTACTCGTATACAACAAACAACATCATAAAAACAACAAAACCAATATAAACAAATCACACACAAACTTAGATAAACCTGAAAATTACAATAACAGTCTTCACCATTACTGTCTTACATGCGATGTAAATTCAGCATCACTTCCTAAAATTTTCTGACACAATAAATTATCACTAGTATCAAATCTTTTCACTAAACTTAAGACAGATTTTCTACGTAATACATCAAAATACATCACGCGAATTTCAAATAATCATCAAATAACCATATCCAAAATATAATCTTTTTAACACATTGTGCGCAATTTTGAGCTTTAAGATATTACAATTATGAAAATGTCTCTAGGTAGACATGCTGTAGAGTGTATTACGGTAAGCATTAAATAGATATCTTTTAATCAACAGAACAATAGCTAAATTTCCTAATAAGTTGTTTTGTACGACAGTAGTATAAGGATCTTTAATTAACAATGTCAAGGTCATCTCAGTTAACATGTGAAATAATATTTTTCATCATCACAGGTACGTGAAACATTGTTATCTAGTTTGATGTTACCAAACGTAAAATTTCTCATGATGTTTGAATTAACAGGCATAAGTTTAGTTTTAGCTACATTGATTTTTATGTCATAATGTTCACCACACAATTTATAGACATCTAGTAGTTGCTGTAGGGAGGTAATCGTTGTTGCTAACAAACAAACATCGTCAGTGTACATCAGGTAGTTCATAACCATGTTCGAGACATTGCAAGTTGGGTGGATGAAAGCTTAACACTTAGATCTTTAAAATAAAAATAAAAAAGAAAAGGTGACATCTTGCCACCTTGTCGTACTCCATTTTCAATATTAATACTTGTAGACTGACTATGTCCCCACCTGACAGACGTGCCTTGTTGCGTGTAACAAAATGTGAGCAAGCGGTTTACAATATTCGGGTTTGAAGTCTTTGTGAGTTTGACAAAAAGCTTGAAGAAATTAACCCTATCAAATGCCTTTGACGTATCGATCAAACCAATGTGAACAGAGCTACCACTACTAATGTAGTAGCCAATGATCTCCTTTAATGTGTTTATGCAAATTTCAGGAGTTGTTGGAACATACTGTTTGCATCTGTTAAGTAATAAAATTTCGAATATTTTGCTGGCAATAGAAGCTAGTGCAATATAGTTATTGTGGCCTATAGTTATTTGTATCCGTAATAATTTTATTTTTATCTTTGACTGAAGGAATTAATATACACATCATCGGCGATTCAGGAAAAAAGCCGTGAATCAAACAGGAGCTAAATAACAAGGATAAAAGTACCGATAACATTGAGCTAGAATACTTAAAATGTTCGGCCTGCATACCATCAGGACCTGCAGATTTATGCAAAGTCAGTGTTCTTCAGCAGTTTTTAAGTTACTGCTGAAAGATTTTGCTCATTAAAAATTTAAACACTGGAACAGTATCAGTTTATCATCTACTAAAAACAGCCAACGTGCTTAAAGCAGGGCAGCAAAACAATAAAGAAGCCAACTACTAGTTCACAAGTGTTTGTCACAGAAAATGAAGTATAGATGAAATTTGTTGAACAGAAAAATGCGACTTGATCTTGCACCACTAAAGAGGCATTGAACGACAGCCGTACTGAGCCGTTTGATGCTAAAGAACTAATTTCAAAAATTTTTAATGCCGGAAGATCAAATATCACTTAAAGTAGTGAGAAACTGTATCTAGTTATTGGAGGAGGACACATAGACAACTTGCTGTAAATTTTAACAATAGTTGCAAACAAAATTTTTAGGCTTAGTAACTTAAAGCTGCCTGTATTTTTGGGAAAATTTAAAAAGAACAACGTAGAATTTTGTTATTTATACAAAATTGTGTGCAACATTTTGTCTACATTTTTGTCTACAACAGTTTGACAATTTTCAAGACACAACAATAAACCCCCCCTCGCACATTTTTTGCACCACCTGATATAACAATTAATGTTATATCACATTAATTGTTATATCCAGACACATTGACAACATTGAAATTAGGTGTGGTGAACTCACCCTGATATCCCACCGATCCTTGACTTGACAACAAGCTTGAGGTCATTTTTTCTGACTCAATCAAGCCAGCTCAATCAGCAAATGAGGCGCAATATTTTAAAGGAAACCTGTGAATTTGTAATACTATTAAATAAACGGCATTAGAAATTCACTGTTGAAAGAAAGAAATTACATACATTTTCTTACACAGTTTTTGTTAGCAAAACGATTTTAATGGCTTGACTGAAATCACATAACTGCACTAGCTTCAATCATTAAAAAATCTGTCTACAATAAACATGTCATGATGCATCGCACCAGCAAATCATTTGGTGTCCTGACGCTTATTAAGCGAGATGTTGATCTTACAAGATTTTAATAAAAAAAACAAGTAACTGCTTAGGTATGGCAACTGGTCTCATATGTTGTCAATAAATTTTTGGCACATTCATCTAAAACCGTGCAATGAACCCGATCCTAAAAGCTGACGTCTCACAAACGAAAATACCTCAGGAAAATTCGTGTAATTCTTCCACCATAGAAGCGGATCTGTTTTTAAAATCTTTTTGAGGTTTCTTGATCTTAGTATAATTCCGTGATTTCTACCTAAAGAAAAAACAATATCCTTGTTGAAGAGTCCCAGGCTGAATGACAACTTGATTAGTGCGAATCTTTCTGCTATAACACCGTTTCTGTAATTACGTAATTCTATAATGATGTAATTCTATGCACACGAAATAATTCGTGGCCACAAATTCGATTTCTCACGCACGGATCATAATACATTGTCACGAATTAATAACTTTTCTCATCTTGAACCTTCGAGGGTTCCAGAGTTTGATGCATACCATCTCACACAAAATTTGCAGTTATACGCAACTTTTGCATAAAGCAAAGATTCTATTGGTCTTATCTGTTTTTATAGTCAACAATTATTTTTGAGCTTTTTATAGCCAACAATATACACGAGAACGAATTTAAGCACGTTTAATTAAAATATGTAAGTCATAAGGCTGGTAAAACAGCTTATAAGGGTATGTATCGAACCCGAAGCCAAGCAAAAGTTGTGTCAGACAAATTGTTGCAGAGAGAGTCAATTATGCGGAGTTATTTGAGTCAATTACCGATAGGTTTTATGTATATTTGAATATAAGCAGCTCGTTCCAGGCGTTTATGTGTGTGAATTATGCGATTAAGTCTGTTAACGGTGAGTGTATTATGCGGCGCCTAATGTAGTATGGCAGAAGCTTATAATAGTAATTTTGTGTTTACGTTGTATATGTGATGCAATAGATTTTCGTACTCTCATTGACATCAAAACTACTTCGTACTCTCATTGACTTGAAATCTACTTCGTACTCTCATTGACATCAAAACTACTTCGTACTCTCATTGACATGAAATCTACTTCGTACTCTCATTGACATCAAATATACTTTGTACTCTCATTGACATCAAATCCACTTCGTACTCACATTGACATCAAATCTAGTTCGTACTCTCATTGACATCAAATCTACTTTGTATTCTCATTGACATCAAATCTACTTTGTATTCTCATTGACATCAAATCTACTTTGTATTCTCATTGACATCAAATCTAGTTCGTACTCTCATTGACATCAAAACTACTTCATACTCTCATTGACATCAAATCTACTTCGTTCTCTCATTGACATCAAATCTACTTCATACTCTCATTGACATCAAATCTACTTTGTATTCTCATTGACATCAAATCTACTTTGTATTCTCATTGACATCAAATCTACTTCGTTCTCTCATTGACATCAGAACTACTTCCTACTCTCATTGACATCAAAACTACTTCATACTCTCGTTGACATCAAATCTAGTTCGTACTCTTATTGACATCAAATCTACTTCGTTCTCTCATTGACATCAAATCTACTTCGTACTGTCATTGACATCAAAACTACTTCGTATTCTCATTTACACCAAAACTACTTCGTATTCTCATTGACATCAAATCTACTTCGAACTCTCGTTGACATTAAATATACTTCGTACTCTCATTGACATCAAAACTACTTCGTAGTCTCATTGACATCAAAACTAGTTCGTACTCTCATTGACATAAAATCTACTTCTTACTCTCATTGACATAAAATCTACTTCGTTCTCTCATTGACATCAAAACTAGTTCGTAATCTCATTGACATCAAAACTAGTTCGTACTCTCATTGACATCAAAACTACTTTGTACTCTCATTGACATCAAAACTAGTTCGTAATCTCATTGACATCAAAACTAGTTCGTAATCTCATTGACATCAAAACTAGTTCGTACTCTCATTGACATCTGTTGGGAGCTAGTAGTTTTTATGGTGGGGGTGCAACTCTTTACCTCTCAACTCATCCACAAATCTGACTATCCTGTCGCGTCATCTTTTATTCACAATAAAAGGGGTTTGTGGGTGGTTGTTGTCCTACAATTTTCCAGAGGGCAACAAGGCATATGAACCAAAACGACACAGGTTTTCCATGTTGACCATGACATACATAGATTCCAAACATTCCGACAATAAAATCTTATATGAAACGGAGGAAAAGATTATGAATTTGAATTTGAATTTATTTATTCCACAGCAACTCAAATATACATATAAATTGATATAACATTGAAAAAAAATAAATAAACTATGCGAGTTACTGTGAGGAGGAGGAAGGAGCATTTTGCTTTCGAGTCCTCCTCCAAGGTTATGTTTACTATTTTTATTCACTTTTTGCTCTGTTTAGATAAATCAGGACAGGTTATATTATCAATGACAGTTTCGCGTAAAGGCAGTTAATAATAATAATAACAATGACAAAGTGAAAAGGAAACAAATTGTCTACTTGTCAGTTAACCCTTCCACTGAGAGGACAAGGACATAGGATAGGAGTCCGCGGACATAGCTCACTCCAGTCGGTCACAGCAACACATCAACGACTTCAAGTCTATGGCCATGACTATCAAAGGTGATGACGCCTGCAGCAAATTAAACATGAACTAAGGAATGCCTCACAAGTCTCTGTGGTTGACTCAGGATACGTCCACAATCCACTACGCCAACTTGCCTTGATATAGCATATAGTGACTTGATTGGACATTTGGCAATGAATAATCAACAGCCAGTTAGATTTTGTCGGATTCTTATGCCTTCGCTTTCAGCTGTATGATCTCGAATGAAAGCTTTCAATTTTATTAAGACATTTATTTAAGAGACATTCTTTTATTGAAATTTATTGGAATTTATTTATTTATTACTAGTTGCTTTTCTTATGTCGACTATTTCTTGTATAAATGCATGTACTGCATATTCTCTATCACACAGATTTGTACTATGCACTATACTCTACCCAGAAATCTGTTTGTTTGAAGTAAACAGTTTATATTAATATCTTTGGAAATATGGTAGTCATGCTGGCAGACACAGCCAAGAACGAGAAAAACTGTGCAATTAGGTGAATTTTAAAGAAAGTTTCACCATTGATATTTGCTGTTTCAAAGTACTCCCAGGCAGCAAATTGCATCTGATCAAGCACCATTAATGTAGTTTCTCTGTTCACCAAATGACTTGTAAATGCTACTTATTCTTAGTAAACCATTCCCATCATATTGAAAAATATTTCTGGGAATAGGAAGTCTGAAGATTGTACAATTTGCCATTGTTATCAAACCAGAACTCCTAGACTAAAAAAGAAACTACATTTTGTTAGGGATAATAAATGCACAGAAAAATTATGATAACCCTGAAACACAAATAAACTTTGTTTCAACCACTATGGGCTCAGTTCACATAGCTACATTTTTCATTGCCATACGCCCTTGATGGCCAATCCTGAACATTTGAACAACCGTTCATTTTTTCAAGTTATTCGTCAACTGATATTTGTGTAATATAAAAACTGTTACTATTATGCTGATTAAAACGTAATAAACAGTTTCATTTGAATGCACCTAATACATTTGTTGGATGAGTTGACTTAAGATGCTGTGCCTCTAGCAAGCTAATATATTCTGCCTTATAATCTCTCATTCATGACTTACCTTAATGCCATCACAACAATACATTAATCATCACTACAACTATTTAAGAGCCGTCTCATCTGCAGGGACTAACTGTTTGGGATTTAACTGTTTGACGCTGTTTTTATTTGTTATCATAAATTTCTATTCTTTATTTGTTCTTTTTTAAGGTTTGCTAATGTTATTTACATTGCATTCTATTCGCACTACAGTACAGAATTCCCTCATGATATAGATATTTTAAACATTACTCCGGGTATTAGTATAAAAGGTCTGAATAAGCTGAAATTCAGTCCTTTTATGTATAATTAGAAACTTTTAACAGTAGTGTGTAATGTTACATTACTGGCCGTTTTAGGGACCCCTGCCCTGTGGGGGGGGGGGGGGGTGTTGACGAAACCGTAAAAAAGTGCGCGAAAGCCTGTGAAAGTGTGTGAAACCATGTGAAAGTGTGTAAAACTGCTTACATGACCTCAATCAAAGAAAAAGCGTGTGAAACAGAGAAAAAGCGTGTGAAACAGAGAAAAAGCATGTGAAACAAAGAAAAATGTGGCAAGTTGAGTCCCCTCCCGCATGCCTTCATTTGGGCAAATGACCTTGAACTTTTCCCCACCCGAAATGGCTTCTTTTTGGAATTACCTTATTAGAATTAGTAACAACAATACTTTTTAAAACACTTTGTCTAATAAACATAAGTAACAAAAATAAGCAACAACAATACAATATTTTATGACATATAGTAGCTGTATTGTTTAGGAAACAATTTGATAATATATTTTTTGTTATACAGTTGTGTCATAATGAATGTTTTTTTTAGACTTGGAATTAACAGAAACTTGTAGTATCTTGGGGAGGTGTTGCCATCTTTTGGCTGTAAAATTAATTTACCTGTCTCTTAAACTGTTTACTGTACAATCTATTTACATACCATTTACTGGGTTTCAACTAAAGTCAATGAGCTGTAACAGGAGTCCTGGCTATTGTATGTTGGTCAGTAGTAGTTCAGGTCTCATAGTCTGCTGGTGAATAGTGTAATTGGTGAATTTCATAATGTAGTTTGTCAATGTATGTTGCTTTAAATTATATTTTTGTGGTTTTTCCTGATTTGCTAAACTGAGAAGTTCAATGCTTTAATTTTTGTTATAGAGTGTTAAACTTAGGTGAATTATTAAGTGTAAACTTCCCTAAACGTTGCTTCATTACTTTTATTTGGTTACAACATGCAGGCAGACAAACTGGACAAAACATTTCAACATAAATTCAGCACTTTCAATAGGAATTAATGATGTCAGCTTCGGAGAAAAAGACGAGGAGAACTGTTGCAAAGTCAGCTTTGACAAGGGTACTGAGAAGGCTTCAAAATTTAATTGAAGAGGAAGACAGTGTGCAAGAAATTAATCGGCTGGTGGATGCTGTGGAGGCTGCACTCAATCATTTGGAAGCATGCCACATTGAATTCTTTAATGCATGCAAACAAGAACAGCAGAATGTGGATGAAGACAAGGCTTCTCAATACATGGAGCAAGAATATTCAAGAGCAGACAACGTTTTTGCATCAGTTAAGGACTACAAGCGGAGAATCAGGCGAGTTGAAGAACTCAAGAAAGAGAAGGATGATGAAGCTAAAGCAACGAAGGAAGAGGAAAAAATCATCAGGTGGCACAAAATAGATTTTGATACACTGATTCATTTATTGCATGGACATATTGAAAATCAGGAAAAGAGGCTTGAGAGCGGAGATACAGCAATTCAGGTTCTGGAGAGTTGTCGGTTAGAAATTCAGACATTGTTGGAAAAAGTGAGGTTATCATTCACCAAATATGCTTCCTTGCTTGCTGACTATCAGGAAGAGGATAGAAGATTCAATGACGTAGAGACAATTGTTAAAGAGATAAATGACAAAGCAATGAACTATATTGGTTCTCAATCATTGCAAAACAATCATGCATCTGGCATGTCAAACAACACTGGAAATGAGCAAGCATCTGGTAGAGCAAAATTGGAAGCAATACCAATTCCCGGTTTTCGTGGTGGCTACAGTGAATGGCCGACGTTCATCACAAATTGGAGGAGGATTGTCGAAAAACATTATTCCAGTGAATTTTGAGCTGCCATCTTGAATGAGAAACTAAGTGGAGAGGCGGCGGATCTAGTAGCTGCCTGTAATGACAACTACGCTGAAATGATTAAACGCCTTGAAAGAAAATATGGAGATAGAAAGAAAGACACTGAAAGCATCATGGCAGAAATCAGAGATGTCAAGCCTTTATCTTCTGGCAACCATGTTGGTTTCATAAAGTTTGTCGACAGGATAGAAAAAGCCAGTACAAAACTAAAGTCACTAGGTATGTTGCAGGAAATTAGCAATGTGGGGGCACTAGCTGAAATTGAACGCAGGTTACCGGAAGATATTCGTAATGAATGGGCAAGGCACATCATCAGCAAGAGTGATGAGGAGAGACTGGAACCTTTCAAGCTTCTTTTACCATTTTTGTTAATGGAAAAGGAGCGCGTAGAGTATTTAACTGCAGGTGTACGAAAGCAGTTTGGCAGTGTCAGTAGCCATTATCAGGACATTCAACCCGAAGCCTTTGGGACTGGTGGCGGTGCTAAGTTAAAAAGCTGTTTCAAATGTGGCAAACAAGGACATTTTGCTCGTGAATGTAAAGCAAACGGGAGGATGGGTGACAAAAGACCTTACTTCAAGTGCAGCACATGCGAAGTAAATGACCATTTAAACAGGGATTGTGAGAAGTTCAAAAATATGACTGTTAATCAAAGACGAGATGTAATAAAGAGGCATGGTGCTTGTTATATCTGCTTTGGAAATCATGTGGCAGTAGTATGCAAGGGCACAGCAAAGTGCAAGAAGTGTCAGAATGGAGGTCACCATACAATGCTCTGCTCCAAAGAGATGCAATCTGGGCCTGGTAGTGTTTCAAAATCAAATGTTGAAGTGGTTGATTCAACAACTATTTCAAATTGTGTGGATGCTAAGAAGGTTACATCAGCTACAGTGACGGATAGTGCTGGTACTGATTCAACAACATTACTTCATATAATGGAGATTCAAGGACCAAGACGGGGCAGTAAAATCAATGCTTTCTTTGATTCAGGAAGTTCTGGAATGTTTATAACACATGACTGTGCAAAGCAGAATAAGTTCCCTGGAAAAAGTGAGATAATTGATGTTAAAACTTTGCAGGGACATGTCGAAACTTTGGAAACTCAGGTGTATAACGTCACGATAGTGGATAAAGATAATCAACGTCATACCTTTTTGGCATACGGCCTGGATTCAATAACTGGAAGCATTTCTCCAGTTGACATGACAGTGGTGAAGCGTATTTTTCCAGGGATTTCAGTTGGGGACCTTAAGCGTCCGAGTGGCACAGTGGAGCTTTTACTTGGCAATTTTAAAGCTGGATGGCAACCTCAACCAATCAGATCAGATGGCGCTCATCTTTTCATTATGGAAAATATGTTTGGTAGGTGTTTGGGTGGATCTCATCCAGAGCTATTTGACACTACCAGAAAGGCAAATGGATGCTGGAAAGAAGCTATTTTTCATGCAAAGGTCTCTAATTTCAGTACTGAAGTTTTAAGTCATCCACAGCTCAATCCACAGGAGTGCCTAGTGATAAAGCAGTCGGGTGATTCTATGTCATCATTTTCAGTTGGTACAGAAGATAACTGTGACACCTTCTTTGCAGCTGAAGCACTCGGAACTCAGATTGTGCCGAAATGTGGGGCATGTCGGTGTGGTAAGTGCCCTATACCCGGGCATACCTACAGTTTCCGGGAAGAAAGTGAGCTACGCTTGATCCGTGAAGGACTCAGCTACGATCTAGATCGCCAAGTCTGGATTTCAAAGTATCCTTGGATAGTGGACAGATCACAGTTGCCTGATAACTATCAACAAGCTCTGTCAGCTTTACAGTCGTGTGAGACAAGTTTGGCAATAAATACAGAATGGGGTGCTGTGTATTCAGGTCAGATACAAGACATGGTCGATCGAGGTGCTGCACGCAAACTTAGTCAAGCCGAGATTGATAACTGGAAAGGGCCAGTTTTCTATTTATGCCACTTGGCTGCGCTTAACCCTAAGAGCCAGTCAACACCCGTGCGAATTGTTTTCAACAGCAGTAGAAAAGCCAAGGGTAACATTTCACTTAATTCATGTTTGGCTAAAGGACCAGACAATTACCTTAATAATTTGCTTGGCGTGTTTTGCAGGTTTCGAGAGCACTCTTTTGCTATTCAAGGGGACATTCGGAAGATGTACAACTCAGTTGAAATGGATGTCAATGATCAGCACTGTCACAGATTTCTTTGGCGGGATTGTGATGAAAATAGGGCACCAGATGTATACATCATTACTGTTGTAAATATTGGCGACCGTCCGGCGGGAGCGATTGCCACTGAAGCATTGTATATGACTGCTGAAATGTTCCAAAGCTCACATCCTCAGGCAGCAAAGGTCATAAAAGAGTCAACATATGTTGATGATATTCTAGAGTCTTGTGAAGGAAGAGAAAGGGGCCTCGGACTAGCAAAGGAGGTGGAAGATATTTTGAAAAGAGGGAATTTTAAAGTGAAGTGTTGGCGTTTTTCTCGTGAAGCAACTACAGAAGAAAATTCTCCGGTTAAAGTGATTGCAAATTCAGAAGAGGAAGGTCGAGTGTTGGGAGTTGTGTGGGACTCAGTGGTGGACAAATTCAAATTTCATGCAAAGATCAATTTCTCAAGACGGAGGAGGAAAGTACGAACAGGTACAGACATATGTCGCGAGGAGTTAGCCAGAGAAATGCCACCAATTTTGACAAGACGGATGGTCATGAGCCAAGTCATGTCACTGTTTGACCCATGTGGCTTTCTTACTCCAGTCACCATGAAGAGTAAGATACTGCTAAGGGAAACTTGGGTTAAGAAACTTGGCTGGGATGATGCATTGCCATTGGATCTGCGGGAGAAGTTTTTTGAATTTTTTCAAGAACTCTATGATGTTCAGAGTTTATCATTCCCAAGATGCTTGCAGCCAAGAGAAACTGTTGGTGATCCGATGCTGATCATACTTTCAGATGCTAGTGAGACAGGATTTGGTGCTGTCGCCTATGCTCATTGGGAATTAACTGATGGAGGTAGTAAGAGTCAGCTTATAATGGCAAAGGGTAAAATTGCTCCGCTGAAGCACATCACGATTCCAAGACTTGAACTAAATGGTGCGCTAGTGGGCAAACGAATAAGGAAATTCATTGAAAGTGAAATGCGGTACAATTTCACAGAGGTTTTGCATCTCATTGACTCGAAAACAGTTTTGGGGATGCTACAAAAAACAAGCAGTAGATTCGATCGCTATGTGGGAGTGCGTGTTGGAGAAATACAATCTGCATCTAAACTTTCAGAAGACGGGAAACTTGATGAGTGGATGTGGATCGATGGATCTCATAATATTGCAGACTGGGTGACACGTGGAAAGAAGCCATCAGATTTAGCAAGTGATGAATGGGTAAATGGACCACATTTTCTGAGTTTACCAAGGAGTGAATGGCCTGTATCACCTGCTTCAGTCAGTGAGGATGAACTATCAGATATCGCAGCAGTTGGACTAGTTTCTGTCAAGGAGAACGAGTCAGTATTTGATGTATCTCGGTTTAGCAAAGTTAATAGGCTACTTCGTTCAGTCGCAAGAGTGTTGCAAATAGTGAAACCGTGTGGTGATGGGAAACGCCATTTTTCCAGTGGTTCAGTAATGGTAACAGCTGAGATGTTGGAGGCAGCCAGGAGACGTGTCATCAAAGAAGCTCAGGACACAGTTGAGGAAGAGTTAGAGAAATCGGCACCAGATAAAGATGGTAAACCCACTGGTAGATTTACAAGGTTAGCACCAACGAAGAACAGTGACGGATTTTGGGTGGTTGGCAGTAGAATGCAGTGTTATGTCATTTTCACGTGGGACAACCAGCTACCTATTATTTTGCCATATGGACATCCATTGACACGACTTTTCATGGACGAAGCTCATTCTCAAGGGCATCTTGGGGTGGCTGCAACTCTGGAAAAGTTTCGCAGGAAGTACTGGGTTCCTCGTGGAACGCAATTGGCCAAAAGTGTCAAGCACAGATGTACTACTTGTAGACGTGTTGATGTCAGAGCAGCGAAACAGCTAATGGGCCCTCTTCCAGAAGAAAAGCTTAAGCCAGCTCCACCTTGGACAAATACAGGAGTTGATTTGTTTGGCCCATTTAGGGTAAGAGGAGAGGTCAATAAGAGATCAGCTGGGAAAGCATATGGAGTTCTGTTCGTGTGTTTAATAACAAAGGCTGTCCACATAGAACTTGCGAACAGTTACTCCACTGGCAGCTTTCTTTCATGTCTCCGTCGGTTTGGTGCAATCAGAGGCTGGCCAACAAAGATGTTCAGTGATGGTGGGTCGCAGCTGAGAGCAGCAGGCAAAGAATTGTTGGAAATGCATCTTCAGCTAGCAGGAAAAGATGTGTCCACATTCAGTGCTTCAAATGGATTTGCTTGGGAGTTTAGCCCTGCACATGCTCCATGGTGGCAGGGGACAACAGAGAAGTTGATTCATACGGCAAAAAGGGCGATTTCACTGGCAGTAGGATGTGCACTCATGAGCTATTCCGAGTTACAAACTGTCCTTTACGAGGTGATGCAGCTAATAAACCAGCGACCTCTTCATGTACATATTTCAGAGGAGAAGCATTTCAAGGCTTTGACACCGAATGATATGTTGCTTGGTCGCAGCTCTGTGAACATACCTCCAGGTCCGTGGAACTACAAGGCATCGTACAGAGATCGCTTTAGAGTAATTCAGGCAATTGTCGACACGTTTTGGCGCAGGTGGAGCAGAGACTGTGCACCAGCCATGGTAGTTCGTCAGAAGTGGCATCATAGAGAGCGGAACATTCAAGTAGGAGATGTTGTGTTTGTTGCTGACACCAATACTCTGCGAGGAGAGTATCGCTTGGCAATGGTGGATGAGGTGTTTCCTGGATCAGATGGAAATGTTCGTCATTGCATCGTCAAATACAAAAACATCAAACCAGATGAGGATGCTAGGAACTATGGTGGTGCGACATATACAAGGGTAAGACGGCCAGTTCAGCGGTTGGTTGTTCTTGTTCCTGCAGATGGTTGGGAGATTTAAAGGAGCACCGCGTTTTTTTTTCATCTTGGGGGTGTATTGTTTAGGAAACAATTTGATAATATATTTTTTGTTATACAGTTGTGTCATAATGAATGCTTTTTTTAGACTTGGAATTAACAGAAACTTGTAGTATCTTGGGGAGGTGCTGCCATCCTTTGGCTGTAAAATTAATTTACCTGTCTCTTAAACTGTTTACTGTACAATCTATTTACATACCATTTACTGGGTTTCAACTAAAGTTAATGAGCTGTAACAGGAGTCCTGGCTATTGTATGTTGGTCAGTAGTAGTTCAGGTCTCATAGTCTGCTGGTGAATAGTGTAATTGGTGAGTTTCATAATGTAGTTTGTCAAGACTGCAATTTATGTTGAAACCTACCCCCCTCTACACCAGCTTCACTGCTTCATTTTTTTTACAATAAAGGAATCAACCTGTATCAAAGTGTTCATCATTTTTATTTGGTTACAACATGCAGGCAGACAAACTGGACAAAACATTCATAGCTATAGTGTATCGGTTGTGCAATTCTGGGTTCCTCTGCAGCCGTTTACGTAGACTTTCCAATCTAGATGAAGCCATTTGTAGCGTA
Source organism: Tubiluchus corallicola (assembly GCA_030141605.1). Taxonomy (NCBI): domain Eukaryota; kingdom Metazoa; phylum Priapulida; class Priapulimorpha; order Priapulimorphida; family Tubiluchidae; genus Tubiluchus; species Tubiluchus corallicola. Next base: position 15,345 of record JAQGDQ010001955.1, read on the forward strand.
TCTGGTAAAACATCGTTCTCAGATTTAAATGGGATGTCCAACTGGTAATGCCCATGTGTTTTTGTGACTGAAGCCTCCCATATATCGAGAGCACGCATATCGTCTCTAGAGAATTGTCTGTCAGACTCGCTAGTTTCAATTTTCCAGAATTGTTCTATTTGCTGCTGCAAGGAATTGGTTTCTCCATATGACAATGCATTGGCTTGGGTTAAATTACTACAAATGCGCCCTAAATTAGGAACGCCGCCTCCTATGGGTCCATTAAGGGTCCAGCCTAGCTTTGTCTTCACAGCATATGGCGTTAGTCTAGGACCTGTTCGTACCTCAAGAGGAATCAGCGCATCAGGAACATCCTGGCCGATCAAAAGTCCCAGTTCAGTTAGGTCTTCTGTATCTGTGAACGATAGGGGAAGTCCTTGCAAATGCGGCCATTGTTCTACATCCTTGCTAAAGGCCTAGCAGTCCTTTTCCAGTAACAATGCAGGCCTAACGAAGACATGAGGCAAAGCTATTTTATTGCCAGTGTTTACCCCAGTAACAGACATCTTCGTGATTAAAGTGTTTATCTTGGAATATTTCTCTTCTATAGTGGTTAAAGAGAGCGTTCGTTTTTGTCCAGTAGCCCCAAGTTTGTCGAACAATGCCTTTGTACAAAAAGTGTTAGTCGAGCCAGGGTCAAGTAGGGCTAAAGTACGCACGGGCATCTTCCCATCAACTTCAACCAAAACTGAGACAACAGGGAGAGCCGCTTTGCCGCCTTCCTTAATACTAGCACAACTGCTAGAAGCTTCTGGTTTACAATGTGTTGGCGCTTTTTCCTTCTTGCTTCCATCATTGTTTTTAGAAGGTGACATTTTCTCCAAGGCAGCATGCAGTAAATTTGAATGCTTACGTCTGCATCCTTCTACGTCGCATCCTGCTTTGAAGCATCGAGCAGCCCTGTGCTTTCCTTTAATCAAACAATTGAAGCAAAGACCTTCTCTTCTGGCGGTTTTCAATCTATCAGTATCATTCATTGACTTAAATTTATTGCATAGCCTGAGTGAACGGTGTTCCGTAGAGTTACATAGAAAACAAGGCATCTCTAGGCGTTGAGAAGCCATTTTGCCACCACTTCCGGTTGTATTTCCGGGTTGTCGTTCACTGTTGCATTTCGTAATTGATGCAGTTTCCTGCGCTGAGCTGGCGAAATTCCTGGCTTTGGTGTCGCGTCTACCTTTTGGGCTCCTAGTAGACAGGCTAACGTTAATGTCGCCAAAGACCGGATGATTAATTTTGTCAGCTGCGTCCTTAATGAATTCGACTACATCAAATATCGTCGGATTCCTGTGCTCATATTTCAGAAGCCTGGCTACAACATCCTTCCACCTATCCTGGAACTTGAATGGGAGTTTTTTAATTATTTGTAGCAAACTGCATTGAGTACTAATTTCGCAAACGTTGTTCATTATTTTCAAAGTTTCCACACAAGCCACAATCAAATCAGAAAATTCCTGTAACTTTCCCGGCTCATTTATCTTTATGGGCTCAAATTCAGCAATTCTGGAAAGCCAGGCCTGTGTGACAACAAATGGCGAGCCGAATCTTTCGGTTAAAAGCTGTTTAGCATGCCCATATGCAAAACGGGGGTCCATATAATTACAACTGTCAACAACTCTTTTAGCTTTACCAATGCAGAGTTGGGCTAACCTAGTGTACCTCGCTGCATCATCTTGGGTATAGTTCTCCACGCTGGCTTCGAAACGCTTGATAAAGCTCCAGAACTTCATTACGTCACCATCAAACGTTTCAAGCTGCACGTGTGGAAGCTGCATAGCATTGTACATATTTAAGTGTTGTCTTTGGCCTTCTAACATGAGGTCCATAAAAACGTTCATGTCATTCTGACTAGCCCTACCGGAGAAATTCCTAGAATTATTTTGTATCCCGTTACCACAAGAAGCCTGAGGCGATGTAGCCGGAAGCGGAAGTTGCGTATTCCCTGGGACGAAGTCACGTGCAGAAATATTTAAAGTTTGTTCTACCTGGGGTGATTTAAATGCGGCATGGAAGAACGGCGTAGTTTGTTTAACGCTAGGTTCTAAACCTTCACTGGAAGAATTTTCGAAGAAGGGCTGTACATCAGATAAATAGATATTCCACCATCTACGAAGAAAACCTGATTCATAGTCATCCGAAAAATTGACGTTTACATATTCAGTATAATCCCAGGGCTTCTTTCGGCCTAAAAAGTGCGCAACTTTAATCTTGCTACTGAACTGCTTCATTGCAGGAAGGTAACCGTAACGACCTTGGACGGCAGCATTATACACAAAAGGTAGGCGCTTGTCAAACTGTGAACTCCAGTTCGGAAAGGCTAAATTTAATAAACCCTGATCACCGCCATCGAATGAACAGGCCTCAGTTTGTGATAGTGACAACAATCTACTGTAAGTTTCCAAATTAGGCTGAAATACAAACATTCCAGAATTAAAACAATCAGGCCACCCCACATCTGGGGCAGCCGCAAGCTCATCATAATTGAATAACTCATCAATATTATCTAATACTAAAGTATCAGCATCTAAGTAAACGCACTTTGTAAACTGAGTCATAGCCCAGCAGTGCAATTTCGAGAATGTTACATTTAGCTCTGGCCTACCTAGCAAATGCAAGTTATCAAAATCACTACTCTTTAATAAATCAATCATTTGTACATAATCAAAAACATTACTAAGCTCTGCCATAACTCTGCTAGAAACAGTATGGGTGACCAAAATTGCTAGATGTCGAGTTGTACCAGTTCGACGCAAACTGTGTGCCAAGACAAGAGCTCCCTTAGCATAACTGTCGTTCATTGCCATGGTGAGATAGGCCTCCATAGACGTATGATGAACTGCAGGCTTGGTGTCTGATGACTGGGCTTTGGTGACGTCACGCACTCCTTGAAGCCAATCGGTAACCTTGTCCTTGGTTGACATGGGTTTCCTAGCTAAAGTCTCGTCCTTGATTTCAGGCGAGGTGATGGTTGTACGCGACTTCTGACTGGTTGCACTGCTATGTGAAGTAACTTCACTCTCAAGTCTTAACTGTTTTAACTTCATTGCTTTTAATTTCAGCTCCTGTTCCTGAATCTTAATCTCATGCAACTTTACTTCCCTGGCACTTTTCTTCGACCGTCTCGTAGATTTCAAATGACTAGCACCTGAAGATGCTTTGGAAGGGCTGCGCTCGCCAACTTGATGCTGCGCTGTCGCTGTAGCTGCGTCAGCATACGACGACGTACCAGACGCTTCACATGACGTTACATTATATGAATGATCTGGTTTCTGCTGACTTGCTAAGAGTCTGTGAATTAGCTCTTCTTTACTACCAGAAACTGACAGTTGTTTGGCCCGCAGCATTTCTCGCAGCTGATCACGGGTAGTATTTTTTAATTTCTCCCTTGTTGTTTGGTCCGACATCATTTAGGTGTGTTCAACTTTAAACATGACCAAATAACTTCTCCTGTCTACAAAAGTCAATCTATGTACGCGAAACAGTAGCTAAACCGGAAGTAGGTCACAATCTGGGTCATATGTTGACTGTATAAAAATGTCCACTCTGGATTGTCGAATGCCGATATAAAATTGCTTGGGCTTTACGGAGACAAACAAACAAAGTCATCATTCGCTCAGTGTAACTGTTTATTGTTTGTACTATTTTCATGGCACATGCCCCGTAGTCATATTTGCTTCATCCCAAAATATTACATTTTATCTGAAATAATATATAAATTTCTTTAATAAACTGATTCATTTTTACCAAAACATCGAATATGATTAAATTAATGAGAAGCTTACAACAAAATAAAATAAATGACTAAATAAAATTTACGTACATCGTTGGCATTAATCATGAGTTCACACAGCTACGTCACCACATGTACACCTTGAAACCTAAATGACCGGAAACTCTGTAGGAAGCGACTATTGAGGCCAGGTGTCGCCACTTGTAACTTATAGCTATACTAAATTTGACAAACAA
>JAQGDQ010001335.1:0-25000 GCA_030141605.1 Tubiluchus corallicola
AATGTTAGGATTAAGTGGCAAAAATGTGACATTTTTGCATGAACAACAGGTAAGCTGCAGAAGTTTGAATTAGTTTAAGCAGCACGTGCTTATGGAAAGCCACGATGCGCTTACGTAAAGTCACAAGATCCACCAGGTGCGTCATGATTTCATGCAAATGTGGCTACTTCCGCACCTGAAAATTTCTATACAACGGTAGTATCAATTAACTTTATGCTTTGTAGACATTTTTATGCAAGTTTAAGTGATAATAGTTAAACAAACCCAACACGCTAAGCGACTTATCTTTAAAATTAAAAATGAATACCAAATTTGAAATGAAGGAGCTCAAAAATCATTCTCTAATATTGGTAAGTCATTGGCTCGTGACCACCTGGGTTCAATACTGGCCCTGGGCGGTTTCATATGCCGTGCTGATACTGGCTATTCACCTCATCAAGAACATATTATATATATATATATGAGTATGGCTGGAACACTTTTATCAATTCAGTGACTCATTAAGATTAGCCTTGAAAAGCCAGTCTCCAGTCTTGCCACAAGCGCCCAGTACAAATGATTCTAGGTAATGCAAGTATTAGTGGCGGCTTGTGTATAGGTACTGCGGAACACCCTTTATTTTCACTCATTATTATCAATAATGTTCAATATAAGTCTTTTTTCTTTAGTTCTTTCCATACACGTGTAAAGAACCGGAGCAAGTGAGGGTAGTACTGTTTGCTTCACAGTCCAACACAGTGCGCTCACAGCTCATGTGCACATGTCTGAGATAACACGCTGTAAGTTAGCATCTGCTGCTAGGTAGACAAAGTACTGTCTCTACCACAGTAACAATTGCCACGTGCTTACGGTGTATATTCTTGTCATATTCTTGGATGCGATAGAGTGTAAACTTAGCGCGTGTGCTTAAATCATAAATTATATAATAATGGACGTTTTACATCCCCAAGAAATAAGTTCAGTGACTGTAAGTGAATAGCTTAATTTCTCACAGTTGTCTCTCCCTGAGAAAGTTACAGTTAAGAAAAGATGACATTCAACATCTGATCTTCAAATGTAACTACAACATTAAAATTACATATGTTTGTTATGTTTTGCACAGTATTAAACCATTGTATAAACATTTTCTGAAGCAGCACCCCCAATAATTTTAGCTTCGAGCCGCCCACTGGCAAGTATGCTATAAACTCTATACTCACACGACAAATGCTGCGGGTATTCAGGAGGTGGTGCTGGGAACACACATGGCGGACAGATAACGGCATCCAAATTTGCAGCTTTCCATGCTTTGATAAACTCTGTTTTGTAAGCCTAGCAAAACAACGAATCACTTTGTAAATTACATTCAATATCCATGGTTTACCAGACGGTTTAGTCTAGTGGTAACGCGTCCGGCTTTCTGTCCGGGAGGTCGTAAGTTCGAGAAAACGAACGAATTACACTAAAGACTTTAAAAATGGTACCTGCTGTTGTCCTGCCTGGTGAGTGGTTTTTAGGGTAAAAGTGGGGTGATAATAGTCCCTGTTATGTAGTTGTAGGTTGTTATTTACAGTTGGTCCAAAAGCTCTTTGAGCTAATGTTAATTGTTAATCCAAAAAAGCCGACTTTATATAAAGATTATCATTATGACTATGACTACAGTGGTGGCGATGACGACTACTACTACTACTGCTGCTGCTACTACTACTACCTACCTAGCTATCTACCTACCTACCTACCAAACCTACCTACCTACCTACCTGCCTACCTGCCTGCCTGCCTGCCTACCTACCTACCACCTACCACTACTACTACTACTACTACTACCACCACCACTACTATTATGCTATAACTGGGTAATTTAAATTAATTTCAACATGCTTATTGAGCAAAAATCATTTCGGCTGTTGAAGCCATTATCAAACTATAAATCAAGCCAAAAAGAAGAATAAATAACACATTAATGATACAAAGGCATGAAGTTCTCATTTTTATTTTTTGATGACTTTGATACACAAAAATAATAAATTTGTGGGGCATAATGTGACTCCTGCACCCCTGCCAGGGTGATGGGATCCCCGGGCTTTCCACATTTTACTCTTATTTTCACATCAAATAGTTTTAAGTTCTGATTGACGATACAAAAAGTGCACCCACCTCACACTGGCTGTATATCACACGCAACTCGTACGTGTCTTTCGGACCCACCATACTCGACAGCAACGCTCCAGCTCTCGGCCACTAGAGGGCAAAAGACAATACTTAATCACTGCAGTTAACTACGGTAAAAACATCACCAGCTCGAAGAATGAATTGATTTATGCACGCTGCATATTTAATTATTAAGTAATCTTAAATTAAAAACGAAATCCAATTATTAAACTCAAGAGACAATTTAAAAATGAAGTATTAGAAAGTTAAAATGCCACGCAGAGCCGAACTGAGAATTTTAAACTTAACATTTGATGGCAATAATGGAATTACACCATCTCCGATGTGTTTGTAGTACACTCGCACAAACAAACACTGTAATCTTAACCACAAAATAGTTCATTTAACACCAAAAGGACAAGATTTGCATGAAATACGTAAATTCGGTGCTACTTGTCCCCCCCCTTTGCACATCTTGCCTCCAAAGTGAGGTCACATGACTTAACACGCGGGAAAGAGGATATATCCAGCGGAAAAATTTGTCAAAACATCGCGTGATTTCGGACACCTAGCACAAATTTGCCGGTAACTATCCCAGTTATGAATACAGGGATACTTAAACCAAAGATTCCACATATGAGCTTCATTCATTACATCATTCCATTTTAAGCACTAATGTTTTTTTATCACACGATTCACTTTAAATTTTCAGATTATTTCCATTACTTTTTTTTCTATCACTGTGTGGGACAATCTAACAAGCCCTGCTTTTTGATTGCCCGCAACACATTTACCTTCGTATATAGGTGAACAAGCCCTGCTTTTTGATTGCCCGCAACACATTTACCTTCGTATATAGGTGAACAGTGTTTGAGGCTTTTCCTGTGCAGTACTTCTTATATGTATTATGTATATTGTAGGCCCTTTCACTAGATATTGTACATGAAACTATTGTAAATTTGTAAGGTGAAATAAATGAGTTTTGACTTAAGATCTGTAATAAGTTGGCCTCGGTCAGAGTTACAGAGAACGAAATGTCAGCAAGAGAAATGAAACACGTACCACTATTCCGGCTAGCCAAGCTAGTGTTCTTCTAATCATGAGAGGAGTAGAAACGATCGTGTGGACTAACTTCATCGTAGGATCAATTTCTTCGTTTAGCCTGCAATGAGCATTGTGAAAGTTATTTGTGAAGTTGAAATTGTACACTTGTAGAAAACAACTAAACACTATATTACATGTTTGCACAAAACTAAAACACTTTTATTGCACTACAGAGTTGTATGTAACATGACTGCTAAACTACACTGAGGACCAGAGTGTCCTGCACTGATCACGAAGAATTAGACAGTGGCCAGAAGTGAAATCTAGCCAGTTTATATATGTAGAGAACTATGCAAAAACTTGACTTCACATATCCCATTACAGTAAAATAGGGGAGATACAGTGAGTTTGAATATTCACTGGACCGAACAACTGTAGTAAGGGGTGAATTGAACTAGTAAATGTTAAAGTAACTAATCAATAGATGGCAGCACCTAAAATATACAGTTACAACTTTCACAAGCATAAACTAGAGTGCGTGATACAGGCAGCGTAACATGGAGAAAATGTTTGTTTGGAACAAAAGAGTCGATTAAAACAAAATATGTTCACGGACAAAAAAACTGTTATACTATAATCACGCTCTTATTACGTGATTCTCTTTACGTACAACACGGGTTCTCGTCTGATCACCGAAGTTAAGCAACGTTTTCACAGAGCAAAATGCACTGCAGGATGCACAGTACAGAAATCTAACATACCATCCCTCATACAATGCTTTTCCTACATATTTTTCACAGTGCAAAATGCATTGCAGGATGCATAGTACAGTAATCTAACATACCATCCCTCATACAATGCTTTTCCTACATATTTTTCACAGAGCAAAATGCATTGCAGGATGCATAGTACAGTAATCTGACATACCATCCCTCATACAATGCTTTTCCTACATATTTTTCACAGTGCAAAATGCATTGCAGGATGCATAGTACAGTAATCTGACATACCATCCCTCATACAATGCTTTTCCTTCATATTTTTCACAGTGCAAAATGCATTGCAGGATGCATAGTACAGTAATCTGACATACCATCCCTCATACAATGCTTTTCCTTCATATTTTTCACAGTGCAAAATGCATTGCAGGATGCATAGTACAGTAATCTGACATACCATCCTTCATACAATGCTTTTCATATTTTCACAGTGCAATGCATTGCAGGATGCATAGTACAGTAATCTGACATACCATCCCTCATACAATGCTTTTCCTACATATTTTTCACAGTGCAAAATGCATTGCAGGATGCATAGTACAGTAATCTGACATACCATCCCTCATACAATGCTTTTCCTACATATTTTTCACAGTGCAAAATGCATTGCAGGATGCATAGTACAGAAATCTGACATACCATCCTTCATACAATGCTTTTCCTACATATTTTTCACAGTGCAAAATGCATTGCAGGATGCATAGCACAGTAATCTGACATACCATCCCTCATACAATGCTTTTCCTACATATTTTTCACAGTGCAAAATGCATTGCAGGATGCATAGCACAGTAATCTGACATACCATCCCTCATACAATGCTTTTCCTTCATATTTTTCACAGTGCAAAATGCATTGCAGGATGCATAGTGCAGTAATCTGACATACCATCCCTCATACAATGCTTTTCCTTCATATTTTTCACAGTGCAAAATGCATTGCAGGATGCATAGTACAGTAATCTGACATACCATCTCACATACAATGCTTTTCCTACATATTTTTCACAGTGCAAAATGCATTGCAGGATGCATAGTACAGTAATCTGACATACCATCCCTCATACAATGCCTTTCCTCCATCCAACGCCAGACACTTCACAGCCAGCAAGAAGGAACGGTCGCCTTCGGGGATTGTAAACGGTACCAGCTGAAACAAAAATTCATGTCAAACAAAACCGAGAGTAAATGTCTTACAGACAAATGGTTAAAAATGTTGAGGTCGGCAATACTGACCAACTAAAAATGCTGACCGCCCAGAAATGTTGACCACCCGAAAATGTTGCCAAACTAGAAATATTGACCACCCAAAAATGTTGACTCTATACAGGCCATACAGCATTTCGATGCTACTGAATTGTTTTCTGCTTCTACTAAGAATATGTTGACTGTTCCTTTAATTAATCATTCACTCATTTTAATCTAATCCTTCACAACTCAGACTCTCCAATTCTAACTAACTGAGGCACAGAATTCACAGAAGAGGATTTTTTACACAGTTCAACACGTTTCCAACTCGCAAGCAGAAATCAGCTATTATACTGGCTCTTGACCAGACGGTTTAGTCTAGTGGTAACGCGTCTGCTTTCCGTCTGGGAGGTCGTGAGTTCGAACCAGCGGCCGGGTCATACCAAAGACTTTAAATATGGTATCTGCTGTTGCCCTGCCTGACACGTGGTATTTAGGGTAAAAGTGGAGTAATAATAGTCTCTGTTATGTAGTTGTAGGTTGTTATTTACAGTCGGCGATAATAGCTCTTTTCTGGAAGAAAATGGTAACTGTAGTGACAGTAACTGTAGTGACAAAAAAGAAGTAACTGTAGTGACAACAGTAGTGACAAAAAAGAAGTAACAGTAGTGACAAAAAAGAAGTAACAGTAGTGACAAAAAAAGTAACTGTAGTGACAAAAAAGTAACTGTAGTGACAAAAAAAGTAACTGTAGTGACAAAAAAAGTAACAGTAGTGACAAAAAAAGTAACTGTAGTGACAAAAAAAGTAACAGTAGTGACAAAAAAGTAACAGTAGTGACAAAAAAGAAGTAACAGTAGTGACAAAAAAAGTAACTGTAGTGTAGTGACAAAAAAAGTAACTGTAGTGACAAAAAAGTAACTGTAGTGACAAAAAAAATAACTGTAGTGACAAAAAAGTAACTGTAGTGACAAAAAAAGTAACAGTAGTGACAAAAAACATTTGTCTTTAAAACTAACCAGGTGTCCCCGTCCTTCCAACGCTTCCTTTGTTAAATGCACAGCACGTTTTAACCCTGGAGTGACCGCTATGTAGTCATTGTCGTCATAGTAACCGATAGTCAGTTTCTCGTTGCTATCGTAGACCTGAAATGAAGAGTTCATTAGTGGAACGGAAACGTTCAAATGCACTTAGTTATTTTCCAACATCAAACAATTGCAAATTTTCTTTTTACACGACTTTGTATAGTTTTGTACATTTTGTTTTAGAGGTGGGGGTATTGGTCTTGTGACGGTTACAGTGGACTCTCATTATAAGAATCACCTCGGGAGAAGGCAAAGTGATTCTTATAACAAGCGATTCTTATAACGAGCATGACACAGAATTGCTTTAAAAAATTTTTATGCACATAAAAATTATTTATTTCCCGAAATTACGCTAGAAACGACATGAAACAGCATAATGTTTTTCAGGCCTAAAAAGGACCTAAAAATTCCTAGACTAATGTTTTCATTTCATGGTTGGGTAAATATTTCATGATGTCAGAATTGCCTTAAAAATTTTTTAATGCACATAATTTTTTTTCCGCCACGCCCACTGCGCAGAACCTTGTAAGCAGGGCGTGAGAGACAATGGAGTTGGCGCCAAAATTGATTCTACTATCGAAAGAAGGGTGATTCTTATACGAGCGGATTTTCACTAGGAAAATACAGATTCAATTCGGGAAACGCGATTTTGATTCTTATATCGAGCTGATTCTTATACGTGTGATTCTTGTAACGAGAATCCACTGTAACAATCAAGCTGCGCCGTTTACATTGTCTGTGTGAAAGTTATTTGTGAAGATGAAATTGAACACTTGTAGAAACAACTAAACACAAGATTACATGTTTGCACAAAACTAAAACACTTTTATTGCACTAAATACACAGTAAAATACACAGTAAAATGCACAAGTAAAATGAAGATCACAACTGCTGCACAGCACTGAGTGTGTGACAGAGAGACAGTGTGTCCCATGAGTTGCACGACTGCACTGCCTGAGACAGTGTGTCCCATGAGTTGCACGACTGCACTGCCTGAGACAGTGTGTCCCATGAGTTGCACGACTGCACTGCCTGAGACAGTGAGTCCCATGAGTTGCACGACTGCACTGCCTGAGACAGTGTGTCCCATGAGTTGCACGACTGCACTGCCTGAGACAGTGTGTCCCATGAGTTGCACGACTGCACTGCCTGAGACAGAGAGTCCCATGAGTTGCACGACTGCACTGCCTGAGACAGTGTGTCCCATGAGTTGCACGACTGCACTGCCTGAGACAGAGAGTCCCATGAGTTGCACGACTGCACTGCCTGAGACAGTGAGTGACTAGCAGTGAAATCTAGCCAGTTTATATAGGTAGAGAACTATGCAAAAACTTGGCTTCACATATCCCATTACAGTAAAAATAGGGGAGATTCAGTGAGTTTGAATATTCACTGGACAGAACAATTGTACTAAGGGTGAGCTGAACTAGTAAATGTTAAAGTGACTAATCAATAGATGGCAGCACCTAAAATATACAGTTACAACTTTCACAGTCTGAGCTGCTCTCGAAATTATATTCTTTGAATGTATGTTTATTGTTTAGTAGTCTACATTTATTAATGTATAATAATTAAAGTTTGTACATATGTAGTATAATTACAATTTTTGTGTAAATTTCTCATTTAGCGAAACTGAGTCACATTATTGGCCATCGTCAAATTTGGCACATTATTGCTGTACAATTATTCTCAACATTATGACTCTCCCGCAAATCAGCCAATCAAAATTTTACAAGCCATACAGCAATCCGGTTAAGCCACAAAACCCAGTGAGGCATTGTAACTGCTTGCAACTATTTACCTTCTCACAGAGTATCTTTTAGATACCGTGAACATAATGAAAGATTTGTCATTCGCCGATAACGACAAATTCACAAATGGTAGATATATTCAGTGGCGGAGCTTGCGGCGCCCCCCGGGGTGGCACTAAAGTTTGACACCTCCCTTTGAAAATGCAATAACGTACCAACATCCTCGTGTAGGAAGAATTTAGGTTTGTAAAATTTAGCAGTGTTGCCTCGCGGCTGCAAAAAGTAGTAGAGATACATTAATAAATACTATAGCAATACAGAAATTTTGATAAAATAAATAAATAAATAAATAAAATAAATGAATTTTTCCAGCATGTTTCAAAGGCTACAGTAGGCCAACTTGGAGAGGCACATTGCAGCATTAACAAAGGAAAAAACGTGACTATAAATGTACAGTCTAACCTCGTTATCTCGCCACTGTCCGTCTAGGGCAAATTTTTGATGAGAGGCAAGTATGGCGAGATAACGGGAATATAACGAAGTTAGTCTATATGTATACACATAATAGTTGATTAACATAGTATTCCACTATGTACGTATAAAATATATTTCGCATTATGATACCAATCAACATTAAATCAGAAATGTATTTCCTTTTTTTGTTCAGGATTAAGACAAAACAGTTTTCGCTTCAGAGACATCATGTAAAGTTACTCACACTTTGTGGAAACTCAAACTTAAACGCAGCTTTGGTGTTATAGAGTAAGGATATCGGTGACGCTTTAGTTTCTCTGCGCATTAACCAACCACAGCACTCCTAATCTAATCCTGGTGAGACACACACTAGATTAATTATGTCTGTCTATCGAGTACAGCAGCATTGTCTACATACCGCGGTTACGGTTATATTGATCGACACGCGGTATATGTATTGATCGATTCACCTCTGAGTTTGTCTGTTTGGCGACATAACGAATATAGTTTACATAAGCACTCATCCTAGCATGACGTGGCGAGGGCGAGAAGCGAGGGTGGCGACTTAACGAGGTAAATATCAAAGTAGGAAATCCGTCCTGGTACTTTCTATGGCGAGAGACGAGTTTGGCGGCATAACGAGGGGCGAGATAACGAGGCTAGACTGTACTTCACAGTTCCCGGAAAAATTTAACTTTCGTATGTAAACACTGAAAAGAAATTAAATCACTAATTATCGTCTTCCTTTGTCACAAACTTTTGACAGGAGGCACTGCAATCGGTTTTTCTCTGGAAAATTACATGGCATCAGATGTTTGGCTCGTTTATTATGTTACAACAGAATAATACCATTTGATCAAAATACCACCCTCTGAAAAGTGCCAACCGGGGTGGGCCACCTCCCCTCCCTTAGCTGCGCCACTGCATACATCAAACACGATGTAAAACTTGCTCACGTCACTGCTCACATCACTACTCATGTCACTGCTCATGTCATTGCTCACATCACTGCTCACGTCACTGCTCACATCACTGCTCATATCACTACTCACGTCACTGCTCACGTCACTACTCACATCACTATTCACGTCACCACTCACATCGTGTACTACTCACGTCACTGCTCACATCACTACTCACTTCGTGTACTACTCACGTCACTGCTCACATCACTACTCACATCTTGTACTACTCACGTCACTGCTCACATCACTACTCACATCACTGCTCACGTCGTGTACTACTCACGTCACTGCTCACATCACTTTTCACATCGTGTACTACTCACCTCACTGCTCACATCATGTACTACTCATGTCACTGCTCACATCACTACTCACGTTGTGTACTACTCACGTCACTGCTCACATCGTGACTACTCACATCACTGCTCAAATCACAACTCACGTCGTGTACTATTCACATCACTGCTCACGTCGTGTATTACTCACGTCACTGCTCAAATCACTGCTCACGTCGTGTACTACTCACGTCAGTTTTAAACTCCATGGGTGCAACTTTTACGTCTCTGTCGAACATTTCGGCAGTACAGCTGGCTTTCATGCCAAGCACAATGTCGTCCACATGCCGGGCCATAAACCCAAAAGATATTTGCACTGAAATGTTAAAATACCAAATGTAAGCAGCTTTACCTCTAGCACAGCATGTATGAAAGTTATCTGTGTGCCAACATGTAAAATTGACAATAACAGACGTGATTGTGAGATCAAAATGTTATCTGCAAAGTTATCATCGTCCTCCTCCGCCTCGTCGTCGTCATCATCATCACCATCATCTTCGACATCACTTTTGCATTGAGCGCGTGAAACACTATGCATTTAGCGCACAAAACATTGCTAAAAACAGTAAAATTTACCGATTTGCACGCCAGGCAAAGAAGTGATGCATCCGTCGAGGCTGAAATAAAGCAAAAGCAAAAAGCAATTATTTTATAACACATAAACTCATAAACACACATTTTATAACACATAAACACACATTTTGTAACATAAACATATTTTACAACACATAAACACGCATTTTAACACATAAACACACATTTTATAACACATAAACACATAAACACACATTTTATAACACATAAACACACATTTTGTAACACATAAACACATTTTACAACACATAAACACACATTTTATAACACATAAACACACATTTTATAACACATAAACACATAAACACACATTTTATAACACATAAACACACATTTTGTAACACAACACATATTTTACAACACATAAACACACATTTTATAACACATAAACACATTTTATAACACAAACACATAAACACACATTTTATAACACGTAAACACACATTTTATAACACATAAACACACATTTTACAACACATAAACACACATTTTATAACACATAAACACATAAACACACATTTTATAACACATAAACACACATTTTATAACACATAATACCACATTTTGTAACACATAAACACACATTTTACAACACATAAACACACATTTTACAACACATAAACACACATTTTATAACACATAAACACACATTTTATAACACATAAACACATCTTTTCACTCATTACACAAAACCAATACCGCAACATTGCGACATCATTTTTAATTTCTTTTCCCATGTAATTAATGTTCACGTCAACTTTCACTATGCTTTTAAAATAGGACTGTAGCAATAAACTTGAACAGATCTCCTTGCTTAACAATCCTCATATGCAGAGGCGTATCAACCAATAGGCTAACTAGCTCAGGCTGTCAAATTTTGAGGGGCATCACATTTTAGAAAAAAATTCTTTATTTTCCTCAGAAAATGTGTGTACTTTCATAATCATGAAAAGCGCACGTTTTATAACACACCGCAAGCAGTTATTGAACGCTGCTTTTATATAAGTGCCACGGGACGAACAGGTGCAAGGTACTACACAGCAAGCAGTTGCACAGCCTGCTTAAATACAGGCCCTATGCAAATATTGTAATTAATATCGACCCCGTAGAAACTAGTTTGATAGAGTTTCTAATACACCACAAGTAATTGTTGAGGTTGATAGAGTTTCTAATACACCACAAGTGATTGTTGAGGTTGATAGAGTTTCTAATACACCACAAGTGATTGTTGAGGTTAATAGAGTTTCTAATACACCACAAGTAATTGTTGAGGTTGATAGAGTTTCTAATACACCACAAGTGATTGTTGAGGTTGATAGAGTTTCTAATACACCACAAGTAATTGTTGAGGTTGATAGAGTTTCTAATACACCACAAGTAATTGTTGAGGTTGATAGAGTTTCTAATACACCACAAGTAATTGTTGGGGTTGATAGAGTTTCTAATACACCACAAGTAATTGTTGAGGTTAATAGAGTTTCTAATACACCACAAGTAATTGTTGAGGTTAATAGAGTTTCTAATACACCACAAGTGATTGTTGAGGTTGATAGAGTTTCTAATACACCACAAGTAATTGTTGAGGTTGATAGAGTTTCTAATACACCACAAGTGATTGTTGAGGTTGATAGAGTTTCTAATACACCACAAGTAATTGTTGAGGTTGATAGAGTTTCTAATACACCACAAGTAATTGTTGAGGTTAATAGAGTTTCTAATACACCACAAGTAATTGTTTAGTCTCCTCACTACATAAACAACCATAAATTTACAACAGAGATGGGCAGGATAGAACTATCAGCCTAGGACTGCAATTTGCTAGAACTATCAAGCAAAAAATAACACAAACCAAAACTGAGATTTCACTAAAAAGCAACGAAAAACATTTTCGCGAACACCGGAAGTGATGAAAAGTACAGCAAGTCTGTTTTGAATGATGGAATTGCATTGAAATGCGTTTGCCATAAGAAATAATGTGAAAGAACTCAGTTGCATTCCACAAAAGCAAAAATCAATATAGCTTGATGCATAAATCAATACTTTATGAGGTTTATTGGTTTCAATTATACTTAATTTGTTTACTGAGCGAAAAAGTAATTGCGAAAAGGAATAATTGTAAAAATTAATACGATTAAAGGAAGACAGAATGACTTTTTTTATACTACACCATGTTCAAGTCCGATAAAAAGTATATGTTTTAACACAATTAGTACTGCAAAAGCGTTTCTGATAATTAAATAATGAATTAAAAACTTAATTTAATGACAGGTGAGCCCAACTATTGATGACATCACAAACTAACATAATTTTCAACAGCAAAAATATTCCATGAGTGTGTTGCACGTGTTTGTGAAAGCAAAAATTGAAGTACAGTGCTAATGTAAGATATTCAGTGTGTTGGACTAAAATTATGCAAGTTTTAAGATAAAATTCAAATTTCAAATTTACTGCTGTGCTCACGCATGAGCTGTCGAATGTGTGCAGTTCGTCACAAACAAACACATCTGAACTGAGAGTACATCACCTGTTTTTATGCAATGCGTTTCTGAAATGCAGGCGCTAGTGCCCGTCTAACTATCGAATGGCGAAATGCATGTAACAGTGAAGAACTAGTGGCGCGAACGTGAAATAGTGTTTGTTCGGTAACAATTGTTACTCGTGAGTCATTTTTGAAAAAATAAGTTTCCTTTCAATGTTTCGAAGATTAGATGGTTTTGACCTACAGTTTAACATTGGGTCCCATTTTGCTTTGACACAAGAATGACAACGTAAGCATTTCTGGTAACTTTACGAAACCCAATGAATTACCTGAATCTTGGACTGCTGCATTTTAGACAGCAAATTCCACTCATGTGCGAAGGAAGCCGCATACTTCCCGCACCGTCTCCTCCCACACCCAGCGGACTTCCCTTTCTCCTCAGCAGACAAGCTTCCCCACCAGAGGACCCTCCTGGAACGCGTCCTTTCTGGACCGGATTCTCCGTCGCTCCAAACACGGGGTTACTGCAGGCAAAGCTAAAATTATAAAAAAATTATTAAAACGAAATTAAAAGGATTTTTTTCATATTAATTTCCAAAATAAATCTTTAGATCCCAAGAACTAGGGCAGGTGTGTGCAAATTGCGGCCCGCGGGCCACTTGCAGCCCGTCGAGAGAATTTGTGCGGCCCGCGAAAAGGTTTGTCAACCTAATGAAAGTGTGGGACGATGAATTGAGTGTATCCAGCTGAAGTCCGTGCCACGATCCCAAAGATAGTGCAGGTAGTTTTTTCTACTAGATCGGATGCCATTAACCCTTACAATACGGTTGTAGCTTAATGTCACTGTACTACACAGACTGTGTGATACACATTACTAATATGCATTGTAATGAAATTACCACTATCTGTCCTGAAAGTAGAAATATATGGTTTGTAATATAAATTTTAATAACTTCTAAAATAGTTTCTTTACTGTAATAGTAATGATGTACTCAGGTTGGATGCAAAAAAATCGTTATTAGGCCTTTCTGTACTTGGCTCCTTGATCAAACTGCCTGTGGCCCGCAGGAAATGTGAGAAAGTTTAATGTGGCCCTGCTAGTCAGATAATCTGCACACCCCTGAACTAAGGTAACTGACCTACTTTTTGCATTTCACAATTTATCTTGCACAGACAATTGAGTAAAATCACTTAAAACTGGTTTCACTTGGTATTGCCACCATGTTGGGAGCTTCATGACCGCCTTAACTACTATAGCACAGGGCGCCAAAGTTTGAGGGGCGTCACATTTTAGAAAAAATTCTTATTCTCCTCGGAAAATGTGTATACTTTTATATTCGTGTAAAGCGCACATTTTATAACACACTGCAAGCAGTTACTGAACGCTGCTTTTATATAAGTGCCACACAACGAACAGGTGCAAGGTATTACACAACAAGCAGTTGCGCAGACTGTTTGAATATAATTACTATGCAAATACATGTAATTAATAAAATGACTATGTAGAAACAAGGTCAATAGTGTTTCTAATACACCACAAGTAATTGTTTAATATGTTCATTACATAAACAGAGAGTGGAGGGACAGAACTTCAAGCCTAGGGCGTTGTAAAGTGTTGAAACGCCCGTGTTACTATGACAACCTAAGAAATAATTTAAGTGATAACATTACAATTGTTCACAGATTGTGGATTTGTTACTTGAGCAAACTGCTGAGTTCAGAAAAACTTTTTTCAGTCACAGAGATTTGAACTTTGTCATCGCCGACGGAAAATTCAAACTCACTCGCACGCAACCTCAACCCTGATTACCTGAGCAGAGTTTGAGGAACGTTCGTCTTGCAGAACGGGATGCCGCCTTGTGCTTTAATCACTTCAACCAGCACAGCACTTTCGTGTTTTGGTTCGGCATATTTTGACTGTCCCAACGTGCACGCATAGCCCTACAAGAAGCAGTCCAACGGAAAAATGATGAACAAAGAGTTACACTTTGAATTGAAATTTAGATGCTTAAAGGACAAGAAAAGGGGGAACCTGAAGTAGTCACTTGACGATTAAACAAAGGTCAAGTGACGATTAAACAAAGATCAAGTGATGATTAAACAAAGGTCAAGTGATGATTAAACAAAGGTCAAGTGATGATTAAACAAAGGTCAAGTGATGATTAAACAAAGGTCAAGCGGCAATTAAACAAAGGTCAAGTAACGATTAAACAAAGGTCAAGTGATGATTAAACAAAGGTCAAGTGATGATTAAACAAGGGTCAAGTGACGATTAAGCAAGGGTCAAGTGACGATTAAACAAAGGTCAAGTGATGATTAAACAAAGGTCAAGTGATGATTAAACAAAGGTCAAGTGATGATTAAACAAAGGTCAAGTGACGATTAAACAAAGGTCAAGTGATGATTAAACAAAGGTCAAGTGACGATTAAACAAAGGTCAAGTGACGATTAAACAAAGATCAAGTGACAATTAAACAAAGGTCAAGTGACGATTAAACAAAGGTCAAGTGACGATTAAACAAAGGTCAAGTGATGATTAAACAAAGGTCAAGTGATGATTAAACAAAGGTCAAGTGATGATTAAACAAAGGTCAAGCGATGATTAAACAAAGGTCAAGTGATGATTAAACAAAGGTCAAGTGACAATTAAACAAAGGTCAAGTGATGATTAAACAAGGGTCAAGTGATGATTAAACAAAGGTCAAGTGACAATTAAACGAAGGTCAACTGACGATTAAACAAAGGTCAAGTGATGATTAAACAACGGTAAAGTGATGATTAAACAAAATCAATAAGAACGACACAATATATTTTCATATTATAATGTCAGGCACTCTGAAATTAACATCCAGCATTTAATGGCAAAGCTTACGTAAAGCAGATGGTTGTAGCTATACTGGAACATAGGTCATTATGCAGAATAATACTCCCTAAGACACTAAATTGACAGTCATTCATCTATAGCACATATCTAGAATCATTATCCAGGGGGCTATTCCCCAAATATCACACTAGCTGAAAATTACCAAAAAATTCTCTGCTTGCTAAATGGTCACGATAACCTATTTCTCTCAGTCCTTAAGGAACAAGAAAACCCTCAACTTACATAAAACTTAAAAAATTTGTCTTGAAATTTTACACCACTTACATACTGCCTTTTCGCATGCAGGGCTTGCATCGGCAGTAACGCTGTATAAAACTTAAACTCCTACAATGATTACATGCAGCCATTTTGACGATAAGCCATTTGAAACAAGCTTAGATAACACTGCGTGAAGTTTGAAAAAATAATCAGAACATTCGTAGCGTACATGTTACTAACTAAGTAAAATTTTAAATTACTGTATCTTGTCAATAAGATTAAAAATGCCTTTCTTGGTTAGTGAGTGCTGCACCCTGGAGTCAGCGACGTTTTAAAAATTTGTTGAAAGCATTTTAAATAATTAATAATTTTTTTTGGCTATGTAATTCTTTCGAGCAGGTAAGCGAAATGCCAAATAATACATTCTTCCCCTGATTTAAGCTGTGCTTATGTGACGTCATGTAATGGCGCAGTCGGAACAGGAAATTTAAAATGGAAACAAACAAAAATTCCTTTTAACGCGAGTACAATATATCCATAAAATGCTGTAAAGTAATAAAAGTTCTTAATGCGATTTTTCTGAAACCTACTTCAGGTACCCCTTTCTACTTCAGGTACCCCTTTTCTACTTCAGGTACCCCTTTCTACTCCGCGTACCCCTTTTCTACTTCAGGTACCCCTTTTCTACTTCAGGTACCCCTTTCTACTTCAGGTACCCCTTTCTACTTCAGGTACCCCTTTTCTACTTCAGGTACCCCTTTTCTACTTCAGGTACCCCTTTCTACTTCAGGTACCCCTTTCTACTTCAGGTACCCCTTTTCTACTTCAGGTACCCCTTTCTACTTCAGGTACCCCTTTTCTACTTCAGGTACCCCTTTCTACTTCAGGTACCCCTTTTCTATTTCAGGTATCCCTTTTCTACTTCAGGTACCCCTTTCTACATCAGGTACCCCTTTTCTTGTGCTTTAAAGGGTCTGTGTTTGTTTTCATAATAAACTCTTAATTATGAACAATCTTTGTTTAACTAATAATTTCCGTAGCAGCTGTCATACCTCGTTACAAGAAGGATTTGACCCGCATCTCTGCCCAAACGTGGTTTTGATAATTATGAAAATAACGCAGACACTAGAGTGAACAAAATGCCGTAAAGTAATACAATTTTTTTAAAGCGAGTTTTCTGAAACCTACTGCAGGTACCCCTTTTCTTGTCCTTTCAGTAAAATTTTACTAACAAAATTCTTGTGTTTTGTTTCTCTCGGAAGGCTCGTAGAGAAAACCAGAAAACACGCCGTCAAATTAAACTAGTTTATTAAGCGAGAATTCTACAAGACAAAAGTATGAAGGAACGCGAAATGTTTACAGTAAATGGGATAATCTGGAAACGTGAAAACGAGAAAGCGTATCTGAGAATACGAGGATACAAGAGAATATGAGAGAATAAACTTCAGCGACCAGCTCCGCCTTATATATCAGTGCCAGGGACCAATCTAGAAATAGAAAGTTCTAGAAACTTCTAGAAGGTAAGAAGATTGTTCTACTATACTATAGAACATTCTACAATCTTCTATTTAATTCTAGTGGACCTCCGCAACAAAAATGCCTCTTAATAACGCAAATAACGTGCTGACAATCGACGCAGGTTAATTACAGTTTCTCCATACTACAGGGATGAGAATGACAAATTGCAAAAATCTCTGAAACAGGCCGGGGGTTTGGGGGCCCCGTAGGCACCTAATGGGGTTCAAGAGCAGGTAACGCCACCTTGGACCCAGCAACAAATTACAATTTTGTGACCATAGAGACCCTCTAAGTGGACTTAAATATCAATTACCTTGTTTCATGCATAATTTAAAATACTCAACTATCAAGGATACATGATACCTAATTGTCTCAAAAACGCCTAAGTACTGGCTGCTTCTATGCAAAAGTATATAAAAACTGTTTGCAATTGACTCAAATAACTCCGCACAATTGATTCTATATTTTTATACATAGAGATATACACGTGGTTACACTGATGTACGTGATGTAAACAAAGTAACGGCCTGCCAACTAGCGGTCAGCTTGTGAAATAATGTACTGGGTCTGTAAAAATTTTCTCAACGAATTTACGCGATTTACAAAAATGGCACTACTGGTCTTCCAAAAACTCGGAATTCTACGTATCCGCAGAAAAATCTTATCCCTGATACTGATTAGTATGACCCATTACTTTACCTTCACACTAACATTATCCTTGATGCTGATAGGCACACCAAACAATAGTTCATCTTCACGTGGTCGTCTTGCGTCCAGTTCTTTGGCCCAGTCCTAAATGCGCAAGCACATTAAACCAATAATCTCAAATCTGATGCAAAAGTCTGTTATTTCTAGGCTCAACACAGCATAAAGTGAAGTATAATTAACAAGAAACTATTTACAGAAATTCATATTCCAACTTTCCACTACTGTGTGACAAGCCAAATATTGCTAAATTTGCTAGAGTACTTAAAATCTCATGATATTAGCCAGATTAACCCTTTCAGTCCCAAATTATTTCTCTAATAAGAAAAAAATTTTTGGCTTGGTCTTTTGTTCAGTATGTCCATCTTGTTTACACATAATAATTTTTTTCTACGTGTGCCTGTGTGCTAAATATAGAGTGTATCCCACGGGATACATTGGGATTCAATGGAAGCATGAAATGTGCTCTCTGATTAAAACTGGTTTTAGCAATATAGACTAAGTCCTCGCTAACGACTCTCTGATTAAAATTGGTTTTAGCAATATAGAGTAAGTCCTCGCTAACGACTCTCTGATTAAAACAGGTTTTAGCAATATAGAGTAAGTCCTCGCTAACGACTCCCGGATTAAAACAGGTTTTAGCAATATAGAGTAAGTCCTCGCTAACGACTCCCGGATTAAAACAGGTTTTAGCAATATAGAGTAAGTCCTCGCTAACGACTCTCTGATTAAAACAGGTTTTAGCAATATAGAGTAAGTCCTCGCTAACGACTCCCGGATTAAAACTGGTTTTAGCAATATAGAGTAAATCCTCGCTAACGACTCTCTGATTAAAACTGGTTTTAGCAATATAGAGTAAGTCCTCGCTAACGACTCTCTGATTAAAACTGGTTTTAGCAATATAGAGTAAGTCCTCGCTAACGACTCTCTGATTAAAACTGGTTTTAGCAATATAGAGTAAGTCCTCGCTAACGACTCTCTGATTAAAACTGGTTTTAGCAATATAGAGTAAGTCCTCGCTAACGACTCTCTGATTAAAACTGGTTTTAGCAATATAGAGTAAGTCCTCACTAACGACTCCCGGATTAAAACTGGTTTTAGCAATATAGAGTAAGTCCTCGCTAACGACTCTCTGATTAAAACAGGTTTTAGCAATATAGACTAAGTCCTCGCTAACG
The DNA here is from genome assembly GCA_030141605.1 of Tubiluchus corallicola. Taxonomy (NCBI): domain Eukaryota; kingdom Metazoa; phylum Priapulida; class Priapulimorpha; order Priapulimorphida; family Tubiluchidae; genus Tubiluchus; species Tubiluchus corallicola. The sequence goes on from JAQGDQ010001335.1 coordinate 19,307, forward strand.
ACTCTCTGATTAAAACTGGTTTTAGCAATATAGAGTAAGTCCTCGCTAACGACTCCCGGATTAAAACTGGTTTTAGCAATATAGAGTAAGTCCTCGCTAACGACTCCCGGATTAAAACTGGTTTTAGCAATATAGAGTAAGTCCTCGCTAACGACTCCCGGATTAAAACAGGTTTTAGCAATATAGAGTAAGTCCTCGCTAACGACTCCCGGATTAAAACAGGTTTTAGCAGTATAGAGTAAGTCCTCGCTAACGACTCTCTGATTAAAACTGGTTTTAGCAATATAGACTAAGTCCTCGCTAACGACTCTCTGATTAAAACTGGTTTTAGCAATATAGAGTAAGTCCTCGCTAACGACTCCCGGATTAAAACTGGTTTTAGCAATATAGAGTAAGTCCTCGCTAACGACTCCCGGATTAAAACAGGTTTTAGCAATATAGAGTAAGTCCTCACTAACGACTCTCTGATTAAAACAGGTTTTAGCAATATAGAGTAAGTCCTCGCTAACAACTCTCTGATTAAAACAGGTTTTAGCAATATAGACTAAGTCCTCGCTAACGACTCTCTGATTAAAACTGGTTTTAGCAATATAGAGTAAGTCCTCGCTAACGACTCCCGGATTAAAACTGGTTTTAGCAATATAGAGTAAGTCCTCGCTAACGACTCCCGGATTAAAACTGGTTTTAGCAATATAGAGTAAGTCCTCGCTAACGACTCCCGGATTAAAACAGGTTTTAGCAATATAGAGTAAGTCCTCGCTAACGACTCCCGGATTAAAACAGGTTTTAGCAATATAGAGTAAGTCCTCGCTAACGACTCCCTGATTAAAACAGGTTTTAGCAATATAGAGTAAGTCCTCGCTAACGACTCCCGGATTAAAACAGGTTTTAGCAATATAGAGTAAGTCCTCGCTAACGACTCCCGGATTAAAACAGGTTTTAGCAATATAGAGTAAGTCCTCGCTAACGACTCCCGGATTAAAACAGGTTTTAGCAATATAGAGTAAGTCCTCGCTAACGACTCCCGGATTAAAACAGGTCTTAGCAGTATAGAGTAAGTCCTCGCTAACGACTCTCTGATTAAAACTGGTTTTAGCAGTATAGAGTGCGCCCTTAGCGGTGTTTGGTTTTAACGACACCGAACATTTGACTCCTCTTTTTCACTTAATGATGTTTGTTTCACTTTAATAGCAATTTTTTTACTTTGCTTAAGGCAAATTTTATTTTATCAACAACAATTTTACCTAATTTGATGCATTAAAACGGCACATATTGCATTATTCTGTTCTAAAAATGTACTAATAACGCAAACAACGCAATTATTATATACGTTTTTGCTTTTCCCGACTGCCTAGTAAATGTTAGCGGTTTATATCAAGTAAGACGTGCGAACAAACTTTACGTGTGCAACCTGTTGCTATAGCAACCAGACTAAGTATCTACATAAAATTCCCAATGTCGCCCAGGGCTTGGCTTTGGCTATGCGGTGTTTATTGTTTAAACGCTGCCCAGGCTTGGACACTAACGAAAGAGAAACAGCTACAGCTAGCAAATGGTAAGTAAGATATCTACGTGGTTTGTGTTTCAACTAAGCAGAAAAAAATTAATCTGTACAAATATGAGTGAAACTCTAAAATGTTTAGGGTACATGATTTAAGGAGTATTGATTTCTGCATCTGGAACGTATCACAATTCTTTTACATTACTTTCAGTAGTCCTTTCAGTAAACTTACAATTTGATGTCCTTGATATTTATGTTCAAATTTAAACCTAATTCTCAATAGTTTTATCTTAGTACACTCACCATTCCTTTACTTACCTAAGAAACTTGGTTATGCTCCATATGTAAACTTTACGCTCCATTTATCACACTTTATTCTGAAATCTTCGTCAAGATAATTGCTCATATGACTAATAGCAACATTACTTTCAGGGTGGTTGACTTTGGTAACTTTTAGTTTTTCGCCACCCTTTCACCAATCACTTGAACATCATTAACTCAGATAATTTATTCATTTAATAATCTTGTCACTTTGTATCATATTGTCATTTCATGCTCTGTGTTTTTCTTGTAAAAAATTGATAAATAAAGATACTTACTTACTTACTTACTTACTTACTTACTTACTTACTTACTTACTTACTTACTTACTTACTTACTTACTTACTTACTTACTTACTTACTTACTTACTTACTTACTTAGTCTTGGGCAGTTATTTATGGCAGTCTCAGTTTCGTTTAACGACGCATTTTGCTGGAATGCATTAGCGTCACTAAGCGAGGACTTACTGCAGTTCAAATCATCTAGACTGCATCCTTTCAAAAGGAGGAATATATCTGCACATGCTCTTAATTTTGAAATAAAGAATTTTAAATTCTTATAAATATTATATGTTTATTAATATTATAAATAATAATTCAATATGTATATATACCTCAGCTTCTAAAATAAATTCTGTAATGCAGTTGAAATCTTCTTGAACTTCTAGCGCCTAGAAAAAACAATAGAATTTAAAAAAGATTCCCACAGAATTTTAAAATAAATTTCTCTGATTTTTCCCTGACCAAATATTGATTTTCCATGACCAAGATAAGCAGAAACTGCATTACCAGTATGCACATTCAAACATTTTTGTGTATGGACATTCATACATATACTGATATACAATGTGTCGGCCAGTCATTATTTTTGGAACACAAATTGAAACTGCGAACTAGCCAGAGCAAAATTTTATTTGAACAGAATCTCTGAAAAATATGTTTAGAAAAATCATCGGTCCACGGTGATTATTTCTGCAACCCTTTCCAATTTTCCTGACTTTCCGCCCCATTTTCATCATTTTCCCTGACTTTTCAGGATAACCAGTATTTTCAAGGATTTTTCAGTATTTTTCCAGAACCGTGAGAACTCTATTTAAAGCAAAAGCCAAGCAACTTTGCACGATTGATTCTATATTTTTATACATAGCGATATACACGTGGTTACACTGATGTATGTGATGTAAACAAAGTGACGGCCTGCCACCTAGTGGTCAGCTTGTGAAATAATGTACTGGGTCCGTAAAAATTTTCTCAACGAGTTTAATCGATCTACAAAAATGGCACTACTGGTCTTCCAAAAACTTGGAATTCCGCGTATCCGCGGAAAATTCTCATCCCTGAGTTGCCTAGGTAAGGATTCTGCTGGTAATGTATGTAAAAATCCTAGCAACTTTTGCAGTTGTTTTGTTAAAACTGGTCCAGCAACTTACCGATTGCACCATTCCGGAATACTTACAAATATCTGCAACTTTGATGATAATGTAACACCAAGTGCAGCGCAGATTAATTTAATTTCAAATTATAGTGCAGTTTCCACTAGTAGATGCGGAGACTTTACATCTCAAAATGTTATGTTTATTAAAAGATGATTTATAGTTAAAAACGACACAACTTTTACACAGTTTTTGTCGCATACTGTGCATTCCGATCGTATGGTTTAACTCGTATGAAACATGAGAGGTCTACAGATGTTTTGGCCTTTCAAACATAATTTTTTAATTCACATTTGATTTTTTTAGTACAGGCACTTAAAAAACATTTATGTTTATAACAACACAACTTTATTAAAACTTTTACTTTTACAAAGTTAAATCATGCCAAACGTTTCGACAGGCTACTGCTGTCATCATCAGTAGTAAATTTACAAACATACAACCAGTTTATATACGCAGAGCCTGTTATGCACTAATTAAGTAGTTAACAGAACAATTATTCATTAACCCTTTCAGTCCCAAATTATTTTTTTAATAAGAAAATTTTTTTTAGCTTGGTACTCTTGTTCAGTATGTCCATCTTGTTTTCACATAATGATTTCTTTCTACCTGTGCCTGCGAGCTAAATATAGCCCGTATCCCACGGGATACATTGGGATTCAATGGAAGCATAAAATGTGCTTCATTTTGCAACTGCTGATAATTTTTTAAAGTATTTAAGACATTTAGTATGCATGCTATGCTGATCTGTACAAAGTCGTCTCTAAGGTACTGTACCTTGCGTAGTTTTTTATGCTATGTAGATTTTCTAGTTTGCCATTTTATCACCATTTTTAGTCTATTGTTATTGGCTTAAATCAAAATAACGATTAACAGATCAAATAACAATGTCAGTTTTAAAATTTTATTAATTTTAAAGGCAGAAAATATTCTCGTATCCCACGGGATACAACGGGAATGAAAGGGTTAACAAATTTAAAGTGCCTGTAATAAAGAAAGATGGTTTAAGCTAAATACCTTGGTACAATGAGGCAATCAACATCGCTAACACTAAACACCTGAGCTACATGTACATGCTACATCTGCACAAATGCTTCATTCAGAATTTACCTTGGCCCAGAAAGCATGCAAAACTTCCAGCGCCGTGTATTTGCCAGTTTTCACTGCCTCCGCTAATGAGCAAGCGGACAGTTCAACAATTTGTTTGCGTTCTTCCGTCATTCCCTAAGAACAGAAGAAACCGCTAAACTAAAAAAATTCTAAGTTTAGTTAAGAATGCATTTGCAAAAATTTACTGAGTGGTTTTCGATTATGAAAATTCAAAAAATAAATTTGATAAATTTGCTGGAAACTTCCTAAAGGAAGACAGGATGATTTTTCATATCCTGCCTACCCCATTTTCAAGTACGATACAAAGCACATTTTAACGCAATTAATACTGCAAAAGCCCTCCTGATAATTAAATAATAGATAAAAAAACTTAATTAACAGCGTACGAGCCCAACTATTGATGACATCACAAACTAACATAAAGCGTGTTGCGCGTGTTTGTTGAAGCGAAAATTGAAGTGCAGTGCTACTGTAAGATATTCGATGTGTAGTACTAAAACTAGGCAAGTTTGAAGATAAAAATTCAAATTTCAAATTTACAGCTGTGCTCACAGTATGAGCTGTCGAACGTGAGTAGTTCGTCACAAACTAACACATCTGAACTGAGAGCTACAGCACCTGTTTGTTTGCAATGCGTTTTCGTAATGCAGGCGCTAGTGCCCGTCTAACCAGCGAATGATGAAATGCATGTAACAGCGAAGAACTAGTGGCACGAACGTGAAATTTTGTTTGTGTGGTAAGAATTCTTTCATGTAAGTTATTTTTGTAAAAATAGTATGTTTCTTTTGAATATTTTAAAGAATAGATGGTTTTGACATACAGTATAAGACTGGGTCTGGTTTTGCTTTAAGCTTGTATTACCTAAGACGGCCGTAGGAAAAATTCACAAGTTAGAGGCAAAACTTTACCACATCAAACTAAGAGTCAAGATTCATATCTAAGTCCTGATAACTGTTAATATTTTAGATTTCAGAAAGAAAATCGATATAATTTCCAAAAATTTGCCATGAAAAGATCTGATTTGTGCTCTATGACACCTTCATTTGTTGCAAAGATCGTCTTAATTATTTCGCATTGATTAAATTGACTTTTAAATATTGTGTCTTCTTGCCCATCTCTCTTTCATAATGTTTTCATCTTATCCCTCCTTTTTTAGGCTTGTTATAGCATTGATATAGCTTAAATTTCCCTCTAATCTTACTGTACTTATTTGTTTCTCAATGACCTTTTACATTAATAGTGTTCTAGTTTTCTGTATTTAAGTTTTCTGTATTCTGTAATAAATAAATAATGCTGAACATCGGTAATCAAATAAATAAATAATGCTGA
>JAQGDQ010001335.1:30000-35000 GCA_030141605.1 Tubiluchus corallicola
AGACAGAGTGTGGGGTGGCGCCACTGTGATAGTTTGGTGTTAACATATGACATACGCTGTCGAAACTATCGTCTGCGCTTAAAACGCCATGTTGATTCCTAAATTCTGTCTCTTCTATGTATTTTAAAACTTCATTTATGAAGTGCTTTCTTGTGTGTGACTATAAAGAAACCAAGACAAACACACTTATTTACAGTCGCTGTAATGACAACGGAAAATTGATGATTAAAGGCATCGAAAATTGAAAAGCAGTTATTACATTATAGAGAGTCCAATTTTGGAGCGGATTCGGTCTGAATACTTGACATCCTGGGCAATACAAGTTTTGATAGCTGAAGCCCAGACCGTACCAAATTTTCTAAAACAGATAATGTTGCATTTAGAGATATTATTACGAATATTGAACGAACCGTACGGTTTAATAGCTCAATAGCACAATGAAATTGTGGTGAAGCTGCAAAATTGTTACTGTTAAAACGAGAAGCCACACTCTTGCTTAATGATTTCACAGGTATTATATCGGCATCTTTCGAAAAAAATCAAGCAAATTTTGAGCGAACTTTATTAAGTATATTAAAGTTTATTAAAAACTCTTGTAAATTGAAGGTTCAATTACATACATTCATTAAGATACGGGGTTCAAATTACAATTAAAATACACTACATTAAAACGACTTTACTGGAACAACTTTATGAAACTAAGGCTCGAACAACAGTAATTCTTATGGAGTATATCTTATCCGATCCTTTATGCACTGAGATTTACAAGTGGATAAAAATGTATCAGATAAAAAACATAATTATTGTCAACCTGTCCATCTGTTATAATGAAAGTCTTTGCTGTCACACCATTGATGTATGAGTTTGTATTTTTAGTGGATAGATGGCGCTAGCAGGTCGAGAGCGGTGAACAATAATCAACAGATAGTCGAATATATGTGTGAACAAATTTTTTAAAATACAAGTAATGACTACTGTATTTACAAAATCCATTGCTTTATCGTATTTGTATTTTACTTTTTAATACGAAGTTAAAACAATTGATTCTGCCAAAATGTGACTGTAGCAGAATTAGCTTTCTTTTTGTTAATCTTACTTATCGTGCACGAGGCGCCATCTGTGACGTGAATGTAAAGCTTTTGGTTTTGGCCAGCTTTTCTGTTTGTTACCTGCTAGTCACCTGTCTGTGTTTACACACCTGTGCTCTGAACAGTCAGGTTAAACCACTTTATGGGAGCAGTTGGACATTTATGTTATACTGGACATACTGATTATGTTAATAAAGCATTCAGTGGTATTAACCTCTGTTTACAGTGTTTTCTGTGATTACAGTGACAGCTGCACAGTGCACGCACAGGTACAAACAGGTGCAGTTCATGAACAATAAGGACATTAAGTTGCTGTTGTGGAAGGTTCATTGCGATCTACTCCAAACTGAATTTCTGCAGTTGATTCACAAATAAACCGAAACTCTATTGAGCAAGGAACATCATGCCACTTGGGTTCCGTTCCATAGAAAGCCACGCAAGCCTCACCAGTACCAGCATTGTCTGGTTGGTAAGTGGACCAATCAGCAAAGATTGCCGGATGTCCATTGGCAAACCATCTCCAATTTCCCTCATCGTGGATGTCTGTTAAGCCAATGTAGAATGTTGCACTATCTGTAAAAGACCACAGCAGTTATAATTTTAAGGTTTGCTCGTTATGAACTGTAAATCTCAGATACTTGACAAGGAATGGTTGCAGATATAGAAGTGTTGTATTGAAACTTTAAAACTCAACAGACAAAGTTATAGGAAAAACCAAGTACCTTGGAAAGTTGAGCTTATTTTAATATTTGAGAAAGATGTTATAACGTTTTGGCAGCAAGATTGTGATAAGCGTCTCACACAATTAGTGAAGTTTAGCTTATTTTAATATTTGAGAAAAGAGTTATAAAGTTTTGGCAATAAGACTGTAATAAGCGCCTCATGTAATTAGTAAAACAAATTTAAAGTCAAGATCACATTTTGAAGAAAAAATGACGTCACCGGATACAGTCAAATATAAACGCTTAGCTACCAGGTGCTTGAGGAAACTTTTTTGCAGCTGCAGTTACGAATATAGACTACAAACAATTCAAAACGTTAAGCGAGGGTTTATTAAATGATATGTTTTGCTTTTTGTTGAATCTCGTTCGATGTTATGAAATAAAAATCAGTTATCAGTTTTAATTATTGAGTAACTTTATTACTAATTTTGAGTAAAATGCACAAACAATGGTGCTCGTAGGTAAAATTAGTGGGGGCGCTGCAAAATTAAAAAATTTTCAGGCATTGTTTTAGTACTGTTTAGTAATTTTAAACCGAAACAAACACATGTAATTTTAGTGTTGTAATTGCAATTTTTTACTAATAAACAAATGCTACACATAAACTTGATAAACTCCTAAACAAAACATATTGTTTGCTTACGAATAGCCTAAATTGTCGATGTTCAAGAATTTGCCGATACACGGCTTTTAAACACGTGACAACTGAGAACACGTACTGCAGTGAGCGACAGTACTCTTTCTACCTAAAGTACAGCGTCTTATCTCAGACATGTGTGCACGGACGCACGCGCACAACAGCCAAACACCACACTGCTTGGGGCTGTGAAGCAAATTGTACTACCCTCATGTGCTCCAGTTCCGTACAAGTATAAAGAAAGAACTCAAGACGAAAGACTTATTATATTGAATGTTATCGATAATAATGAGTGAAAAAAGGGTGCTGTCGGAAAATCTGCTTTAAACCAAGCCTGGCTTCTTTGGTGGCCTTTCTATATTATTTAGTTCGTGTGGCTTCGTTCAAGCATGTGTAACCATGCATTCAGTTAACCTTGCCTATAAAAAGGAAGTGTCACCGCTGATCGGTGACCACCTATCAGTAGGTACCACAAAAGGGTGGGCCCTTTTTTCTTGTTTTTTATATAGGCCTATATATGAGATTATTCATTTAAAGTGCTGTGAATTATGTGATGATTTTTCTTATGATTTGTAACTTAATTTGAAATGTAAAGTGTAACAGTAAAATTTGAATTTTGTTAATAAAGTGTATTATTAGTGTGGCCACAATTTATACAAATCGTTCGTCATGTTTCTCTAATGACTATTTTTGACTGGATTATTTTCACAGCACAATTATTGCAAAATCACAGGTAAGAGCAAATCAATCAATACCCACTAAGGTTTAAGATTAATGCAATCTTTCTGATTGCAATAAATTAGACATAAATTAGTGTTAACAGTGCACGATCAGGACAGGCTCTCTCCCTCTCTTTAACAGTACACGATCAGGACAGGCTCTCTCCCTCTCTTTAACAGTGCACGATCAGGACAGGCTCTCTCCCTCTCTTTAACAGTGCACGATCAGGACAGGCTCTCTCCCTCTCTTTAACAGTGCACGATCAGGACAGGCTCTCTCCCTCTCTTTAACAGGCACGTCAGGACGGCTCTCCTCTCTTTACAGTGCACGATCAGGCAGGCTCTCTCCTCTCTTTAACAGTGCACGATCAGGACGGCTCTCTCCCTCTCTTTAACAGTGCACGATCAGGACAGGCTCTCTCTCTTTAACAGTGCACGATCAGGACAGGCTCTCTCTCTCTCTTTAACAGTGCACGATCAGGACAGGCTCTCTCTCCTCTCTTTAACAGTGCACGATCAGGACAGGCTCTCTCCCTCTCTTTAACAGTGCACGATCAGGACAGGCTCTCTCCCTCTCTTTAACAGTGCATGATCAGGACAGGCTCTCTCTTTAACAGTGCACGACCAGGACAGGCTCTCTCCCTCTCTTTAACATCACGATCAGGACAGGCTCTCTCCCTCTCTTTAACAGTGCACGATCAGGACAGGCTCTCTCCCTCTCTTTAACAGTGCACGATCAGGACAGGCTCTCTCCCTCTCTTTAACAGTGCACGATCAGGACAGGCTCTCTCCCTCTCTTTAACAGTGCACGATCAGGACAGGCTCTCTCCCTCTCTTTAACAGTGCACGATCAGGACAGGCTCCCTCCCTCTCTTTAATAAAGCTATTTGGCATCAAATTCAATTTTTCGATAAGCGCTGCAGTTCCACAGTGGCGCCACTGTGCACAAAGCAGTTAACTCACCATATTCCGTTCTGATACGATCCGCCAGGAACTGATTTTCCTCGGTCGTTTCTATGGCGACCATTTCTGCACCAATCATCTTACAGTCCATAAATGCTTCCCAAGCAGACTTTTCTGTTTCGCTGAATTGGTAACAGTGACCGTTAAAGTATTCTCCGCCATTTCTGCATCCGTTACTTGCAGCCACGTCTGAAATTCCTGTCCCGCTTGATAATAAAGTCAGTACCTAAACAGCAAAATTAAGAAACTCAAAGCCAACAGTATGAACTAACACTGATTGTCTGTCTTTTATTATGATGGTCAATGTTTTCAAAAAGGCAAATAAAGATTTTACTACCACTACCGCTACCACTACTACTACTACTACTACTACTACTACTACTACTACTACTACTACTACTACTACTACTACTACTACTACTACTACTACCACTACCACTACCACTACCACTACCACTACCACTACCACTACCACTACCACTACCACTACCACTACCACTACCACTACCACTACCACTACCACTACCACTACCACTACCACTACCACTACCACTACCACTACTACTAATTAAAGCACGGCACTGTGACATTTTACCTGGCAAACGTTATAACAGTTGTGGTTACTCAGCGGAAGTGGATTTGGTCTTTCACTGGGACGGTAACTAAAGACCGCACCATTTGTTACTCCACTCACAGTTAAAACCATCCAGAGTAGCAATCCTGATCCCATGTCTTGAACAAAAACAAGAGATTGCCATGTAATTTTTGAAGTACATTACATTTTTGTCCTCACCACTCATTGTTATCATTATCAAGACTGTTTTGCTATTGTCGTCATAGTAACAGAGCAAGCATTTCAATATTACTAACT
>JAQGDQ010001823.1:0-24195 GCA_030141605.1 Tubiluchus corallicola
GAAACAGTTATTTCTCTCATGAACCACTGAGCGGTGAAGGTTGAATCGCTAAAAGAAATCGTACGTTGAATATTATTTATGAGCTCAAATGTGCAGTGCAAACAACACAAACACTAGAAATATTGTTTATTGTATTATTTGTATTAATTTGTGATGTGAAGTGTGAAAAGTTTGAAGTAAAATATTAAATAAATAAATAAAAATAAAATCAGTTAGTCGGTCGGTCAGTCAGTCAATCATTCATTCACACACTCACTAATTCACTCATTCAATGTTTCATTCACGCAATCATTCATTTATTTATTCATTCATTCACTTTCTCATTCATTTATTCATCCACTCATTCATTCATTCATTCATTCATTTATCCACTCATTCATTCATTTATTAATCCACTCATTCATTCATTTATTAATCCACTCATTCATTCATTTATTTATCAACTCATTCATTCATTTATTAATCCACTCATTCATTCATTTATTAATCCACTCATTCATTCATTTATTTATCAACTCATTCATTCATTCATTCATTTAGCAATTCATTCGTTCATTCATTTATTTATCAACTCATTCATTCATTCATTCATTTATTAATCCACTCATTCATTCATTTATTAATCCACTCATTCATTCATTTATTTATCAACTCATTCATTCATTTAATTATCAACTCATTCATTCATTTATTAATCCACTCATTCATTCATTCATTTATTCACTCTTTCATTCATTCATTCATTCATTTATTCACTCTTTCATTCATTCATTCATTCATTCATTTATTTATCCACTGATTCATCCACTGGTTCATTCATTCATTCACGAGGTACCCCTTTTCTCGTCTTTTAAGGTGACAAAGTAAAAGCACGTACCAAACAAGTGCCCGGTGTTTCCAAGTGAGAATCAACGTTGCCAGCAGCAAGCGGGAGTGACCGTAAAACACAAATGAACACTGACAGCATCTCCGCAGAATCTGAAACATGTTTGAGCATGCACTAAATGAACATCTGCGGGGCAGAAGAAACTGCAGGAAAGAAAGAAAGGAAAGAAGGAAAGAGAGAGAGAGAGAGGGAGGGAGAGAGAGAGAGAGAGAGAGAGAGAGAGAGAGAGAGAGAGAGAGAGAGGAGAGAGAGAGAGAGAGAGAGAGAGAGAGAGAGAGAGAGAGAGAGAGAGAGAGAGAGAGAGAGAGAGAGAGAGAGAGAGAGAGAGAGAGAGAGAGAGAGAGAGAGAGAGAGAGAGAGAGAGAGAGAGAGAGAGAGAGAGAGAGAGAGAGAGAGAGAGAGAGAGAGAGAGAGAGAGAGAGAGAGAGAGAGAGAGAGAGAGAGAGAGAGAGAGAGAGAGACAGAGAGAGAGAGAGAGAGAGAGAGAGAAAGAGCAAATCAAGCAAAGCAAACCGAAAAGTTAGTTTAGTGTCAAATCAGAAGTGTAACTATTATTACGTTTGACATGAAAGGAACAGCAACATCTTTACCCGAATTTATTTGCCAATAACTTTTAATTTTGCACAAAAATTTATCGTACTTTAAACAGATCTCGCTTGATAGGAACGACAGCTAGTATTTTAGTCAGTCGGGAAGCAAAGACATGTATAATAATTGCACTGTTTGTGTTACTAATGCACTTTTAAAACAGAATATGTGCCATTTCAGTGCTTCAAATTAAGTAAAAAAATCGTTGTTAAAATGAAACGACGCTAAACGGGGTGTCGTTAAGTGAGGACATACTGTACAAGCCTTTGGATGAATGTAATAATCAAAATAAACTTAATTGTTACTTAATTAAAGCTACTTCGTTTAGATAAATATCACCGTTTTGGCTACATATAAACAAGTAAAGGTATGTACATTTACAAAAATATAATCATTGTAACTAATTATTATTAACTATTAGTATTATTAACTAATTAATAGTTACCTATTAATACTAGTGATAAGAGGCATCTGTTGAAAGTGGGTGACTTTACAGCTTACAGAAAACAATTTTGTGGTATGAATTCCACATATAAGAAGCTCGGGGGAAAAACCTACTTACTTCAAAATCCTGGACTTACGTGATCAGTGAAAAACGTAATGGCGCATCGAGCTTCTTTATCGTCTGCAGTCGGTAGGAGCACGTGTGTAGAGGGAGACACGCTGTGCCACGTTCCGTCCAATTCTTGACCCTTGACCTTGAAAGCGTCTTCGGCGCGATGAGCTTCGAAGACGAAAACTGCGGCACGGTTGTAGATTACCGTTATGACTCCGCCCGTGTCAGAAACGGCTACCGCTTCCGAGAACCCAGCTGCAATTATTCAACGAGTTCTTGTCAGATAAATCGATTCGCGGCACGGAAATAATTTTTAATAATAAATTAGAATAATCAATAAAAATCTGACGATTATTCATGAAAAGGAAAGATGTTCAGTCCAACATTGTGAAACGTATCGAGAACAAATTCATGGTGGCCCATTTATGATGACACAGTCTCTGTGTGCAGCTGCTAATACCTCCCCCCTCCCCCCAGGTACCGTTATATTAAGAAGTTATCTGATACAATCACCAAACCTGACGGCGATTTTCGCAAAATCAGAGCTCGTGTATCGTCATCAGATGAAAGAAAAAGTGTTACTTACAAAACTGAACAAAATCCTAAAATCCTAAATCACAATTTAACGTAAGCAATCGGACTACTCGAAATTCTAATAAATTAGTCACGCGTCAGTCTTAAATATTCGTACATTAATATTTACTAACCGTCATTTTCTACTAATGTCTAATGTAATCTTGTAGTAAAACTTGTCAGCTTTTGTAGATATAGTCTATTCTTACTGTAAATGTTACTAATGTCTAATGTAATCTTGTAGTAAAACTTGTCAGCTTGTGTAGTTATAGTCTGTTCTTACTGTAAATGTTACTAATGTCTAATGTAATCTTGTAGTAAAACTTGTCAGCTTGTGTAGTTATAGTCTGTTCTTACTGTAAATGTTACTAATGTCTAATGTAATCTTGTAGTAAAACTTGTCAGCTTGTGTAGTTATAGTCTATTCTTACTGTAAATGTTACTAATATCTAATGTAATCTTGTAGTAAAACATGTCAGCTTGTGTAGTTATAGTCTGTTCTTACTGTAAATGTTACTAATGTCTAATGTAATCTTGTAGTAAAACTTGTCAGCTTGTGTAGTTATAGTCTATTCTTACTGTAAATGTTACTAATGTCTAATGTAATCTTGTAGTAAAACTTGTCAGCTTGTGTAGTTATAGTCTATTCTTACTGTAAATGTTACTAATGTCTAATGTAATCTTGTAGTAAAACTTGTCAGCTTGTGTAGTTATAGTCTATTCTTACTGTAAATGTTACTAATGTCTAATGTAATCTTGTAGTAAAACTTGTCAGCTTGTGTAGTTATAGTCTATTCTTACTGTAAATGTTACTAATGTCTAATGTAATCTTGTAGTAAAACTTGTCAGCTTGTGTAGTTATAGTCTATTCTTACTGTAAATGTTACTAATGTCTAATGTAATCTTGTAGTAAAACTTGTCAGCTTGTGTAGTTATAGTCTATTCTTACTGTAAATGTTACTAATGTCTAATGTAATCTTGTAGTAAAACTTGTCAGCTTGTGTAGTTATAGTCTATTCTTACTGTAAATGTTACTAATGTCTAATGTAATCTTGTAGTAAAACTTGTCAGCTTGTGTAGTTATAGTCTATTCTTACTGTAAATGTTACTAATGTCTAATGTAATCTTGTAGTAAAACTTGTCAGCTTGTGTAGTTATAGTCTATTCTTACTGTAAATGTTACTAATGTCTAATGTAATCTTGTAGTAAAACTTGTCAGCTTGTGTAGTTATAGTCTATTCTTACTGTAAATGTTACTAATGTCTAATGTAATCTTGTAGTAAAACTTGTCAGCTTGTGTAGTTATAGTCTATTCTTACTGTAAATGTTACTAATGTCTAATGTAATCTTGTAGTAAAACTTGTCAGCTTGTGTAGTTATAGTCTATTCTTACTGTAAATGTTACTAATGTCTAATGTAATCTTGTAGTAAAACTTGTCAGCTTGTGTAGTTATAGTCTATTCTTACTGTAAATGTTACTAATGTCTAATGTAATCTTGTAGTAAAACTTGTCAGCTTGTGTAGTTATAGTCTATTCTTACTGTAAATGTTTTTGTAAATAGTGTATAAAGTCTGTTGTGGTGAGGATCCTAAATCATGTTGTTCAAACTGTCTGATCCAATCCTATAATAAATTATGTTTAAACTAAAGTCGCAGAAAACAAAGCGAAGACAGGAAATAAATGTGGACAAAGTCGAATTGCCTTGTTAGTTTGTTTTGTTTCAGGTTTTCTAATTTCGTAGCACGGACTTTGCAGTTTCAACGGCAGGTGCATAAACAAACGAGGCTCGTACTGACCGTTGGTCGAGGTCATCAACTGAGGAAGAGCAGGAGTGAATTTGAGCAAATCCTTGTCTCGATGCCACAGGAAGACGACGCCCGATGTCTGCAGACCAACCAGCCACGCTCCTGTGGAAGTAGAAAAAGTATTTTATCCTTACAGCTAACACAGAGAGTTTCCGCTACAGTCAAACAGCGAAAAATTCTGACTCTCTCTGCCTCTCCACTCTCTCTCTCTCTCTCTCTCTCTCTCAAATGTAGATTGGATATCACTGCCAGTTAACTATTTTTTCCTGAGTGATTGTGGTAATAACTAAGTGATTGTACTTGAGAGTGGCTGGATGCCACAACCAAGAAAGAAAGGAGAGACAGAGAGAGAGAGAGAGAGAAGGTAAGAGAGAGAGAGAAAGAGAGAGAAAGAGAGAGGGAGAGAGAGAGAGAGAGAGAGAGAAAGAGAGAGAGAGAGAGAGAGAGGGGAGAGAGAGAGGGAGAGAGAGAGAGAGAGAGAGAGAGAGAGGGGAGAGAGAGAGAGAGAGAGAGAGAGAGAGAGAGAGAGGAGAAAGAGAGAGAGAGGGAGAGAGAGAGAGAGAGAGAGAGAGAGAGAGAGAGAGAGAGAGAGAGAGAGAGAGAGAGAGAGAGAGAGAGAGAGAGAGAGAGAGAGAGGGGGGGGAGAGAGAGAGAGAGAGAGAGAGAGAGAGAGAGAGAGAGAGAGAGAGACGGCAGCAAGCAGTATGGTACAAACTTAGTTTTCCTGGAAGTTACAATAATAATGAGACCCGCAATAAAAATATTTATTTTTATGTCCAATTCCCTAGTAATATTTTATACTGCATCCGGATGCAGAACGCGGCCATGTTTTTCCATGGCTAATTCTCGGCCAGAGTGCCATTTTTGTGATGCTCATTGTATTGGAGGTTAAAAAGTTTTGAATTTTTAGCCAAATCAGTGTATTAACAGCCGAGTCGTGTTGCCGGTTATACCGTAATTATCGAACATACACATTCACTATACAGAAATATTTTTTCATTTCTAAGTTATTATTTCATTTCTAAAATTCATTAAAAACCTTTGCAGTGCATAGTAAGCTGACGACTCATACTTCTAAAGCAGTAATACTACACCCATCGCTTGATGGGTTCATTCGGTTAATTGGGTCAAAACACGTCTGTCCCAAAGTGAGTCTATTAAGCGGCGCCAACTGTAATTTGTATAACTCGTTATATTGTACCATTAGCGGATGCTCCAAAAGCGACCACGTCGTCCAGAAGCGGTTGCAACGTGGGAATTCTTCTCTTCGTTTTCCCGGATGGAAGATAAAGCTTGCTCATCCTGCTCTTATCCACCAGAAACAAACCCTCCTTTGCCTAAATAAAAAATTGCAAAGTTACTAATCATTCAGGTAAAGGAATACCCGGGCATGCCCGTTTATCTAAAAATCCTTCAGCTTCCTTCAGGGATGAGAATGGCAAATTGCAAAAAACTTTGAAACAGGCCGGGAGTTTGGGCCACCTAGGCCCCCGTGGGGGTTCAAGGGGGCGAAGCAACAAATTGCAATTTTGTGACGATAGAGAGCCTCTAAGCGGACTTAAAATATCAATTACCTTGTTTCATGCATAATTTAAAATACCCAACTATCAAGGATACATGATACCTAATTGTCTCAAAAATGCCTAAGTACTGGCCGCTCCTATGCAAAAGTATATAAAAACTGTCTGCAATTGACTCAAATAACTCCGCACAATTGATTCTATATTTTTATACATAGAGATATGGCCACACTGATGTACGTGATGTAAACAAAGTGACGACCTGCCAACTAGCGGTCAGCTTGTGAAATAATGTACTTGGTCCGTAAAAATTTTCTCAACGAATTTATGCGATTTACAAAAATGGCACTACTGGTTTTCCAAAAACTCGGAATTCCGCGTAACTAGAGTGAAACATCAATCAATTATGTAAACAAATGCTTAAGCTTTAGTTTTTCTCCCTTACCTTTCCCAGCCACACTAGGCGTGGCCACGGTTTCTTCCTTCTGATGGAAGTAGAAGCTAAAACTTCCAAACTCAGCTTCATCAGTAACACTTTCTTACAACATTGACAGGACAGCGTCCAGCTTGCTTGATAGATACTACTGGTCAGCTATCATTCCAGGACAGCGTCCAGGTTGCTTGATAGATACTACTGGTAAGCTATCGTTCCGTAAATTAGAGTCTTTTCCATATAGACGACAGCTGTTCTCACTTCTCCCTTCAATCGCGCACTTTGATGGGCCAGAGGCCACAGTAAAAGGTCAACGCAGCTACATGGTTTTTGACAAATCTTCTTCAAACTGCTGGAAAAAACAATACACTAATATGTCAAAATGCCGGACAAAAGAGTGGAGATGTCTGTCTGAATGTGCTGATTGTCCGAATTTACCGATACTAAGCTAATACATTAGGTATTGTGTATTAGACTCACATGATTTAGAATCAATCGCCTAATTGTCTCAAAAACGTCTAGTACGGGTTGCTCGTAAGCAAAAGTATATAAAAACTGACGGTAATTGAGTCAAATAACTCTGCATAATTGACTCTGCCATGTGATTACACGGATATAATGATGTAAAGAAAGTGACAGCCTGCCAACTAGTGGTCAGCTCGCGAAACTACAGACTGGGTCCGTAGTATGCGAGACTTTTAAACTGTCCAGATTATGTCCAATTCTTCCGTCATCCGTAAACCGAGATACGAGCGTAATTATAACTAAAGCGATAATTCCTACAAGCAATGCGAAACAGAGAGTTTCCGCTACAATCACAGAATACATCCCAAACAAAGATAGAGTTTGATTTCGTAGGATACATAACTAAGAGCTGTAATGATACACCCAGATCATGATATCCATCATGATACACCCAAGTTCACATTTGCAAGTTTTATAAAAAGGAACTCGATGAAGACCTTGATAATAAATGCTTCATCAATTTTTTATGAGTCAACAGTTCTAGGATTTCTAAACGCTAAAATAATTCCACAAATTGTTTAGCTTTTGTTTATTCCTTGTGCATTTGTGTAGGCTATTGGTTGAATTGTAAGCCACATTGAAAAGCAAGACGTATCAATACTTTAGATTTAAAAGTTGCTTGTGCTTTTTCTGGTTCACTTTTGCTATTTCACAAGTTTATATGTAAACAACATAATTAGTCTACTACAGGTTAAACACCTTGTATTTTCAAACACTTTAACTGCTAGCCATACATGTGTTAAGTTAACTACTGTTCACTGCACCGATTGTTACATATCTACAGTAAACTCTACAGCTACAGCTTGAATCATATTACAAGTCTATAGGTAAACAACATAATTAGTCTACTACAGGTTAAACACCTTGTATTTTCAATCGCTTTGGCTGCTAGCAATACCTGTGTTAAGTTAACTACTGTTCACTGCACCGATTGTTACGTATCTACAGTAAACTCTACAGCTACAGCTTGAATCATATTACAAGTTTATAGGTAAACAACATAATTAGTCTACTACAGGTTAAACACCTTGTATTTTCAATCGCTTTGGCTGCTAGCAGTACCTGTGTTAAGTTAACTACTATTCACTGCACTGATTGTTATGTATCTACAGTAAACTCTACAGCTACAGCTTGAATCATATTACAAGTTTATATGTAAACAACATAATTAGTCTACTAAGGGTTAAACACCTTGTATTTTCAATCGCTTTGGCTGCTAGCAGTGCCTGTGTTAAGTTAACTACTATTCACTGCACTGATTGTTACATATCTACAGTAAACTCTACAGCTACAGCTTGAATCATATTACAAGTTTATAGGTAAACAACATAATTAGTCTACTACAGGTTAAACACCTTGTATTTTCAATCGCTTTGGCTGCTAGCAATACCTGTGTTAAGTTAACTACTGTTCACTGCACCGATTGTTACGTATCTACAGTAAACTCTACAGCTACAGCTTGAATCATATTACAAGTCTATAGGTAAACAACATAATTAGTCTACTACAGGTTAAACACCTTGTATTTTCAATCGCTTTGGCTGCTAGCAGTGCCTGTGTTAAGTTAACTACTATTCACTGCACTGATTGTTATGTATCTACAGTAAACTCTACAGCTACAGCTTGAATCATATTACAAGTTTATATGTAAACAACATGATTAGTCAACTACAGGTTAAACACCTTGTATTTTCAATCGCTTTGGCTGCTAGCAGTGCCTGTGTTAAGTTAACTACTATTCACTGCACTGATTGTTATGTATCTACAGTAAACTCTACAGCTACAGCTTGAATCATATTACAAGTTTATAGGTAAACAACATAATTAGTCTACTACAGGTTAAACACCTTGTATTTTCAACCACTTTAACTGCTAGCAATACCTGTGTTAAAGTGCAAGAAAGCCCTCCACTTACAAAAAGTTTAAAAGATTAGTTTGAAATTTTATACCACTTACATACTACCTTTTCATATGCAAGACTTGCATCGGCCGTAATGCTGTGTAAATCTAAACTCCCACGATGACCGTGAGGCACAGCCATTTTAATGGTAGGTCGTTTGAAACAAGTTTAAATAACATTCAGTAAAGTTTGAAAAAATAATCAGAACATTCGTAGCATACATGTTGCTAATTAAGTAAAATTTTAAATTACTGTATCTTGTCAATAAGATTAAAAGAGGTTTTTGGCTAGTGAGTGGCGCACCCTGGAGGGTGAGTCAGTGACATTTACCAAATATTTTTGTAGGGAGCCGAGTTGACCACTGGGCCAAGTAGACCACTTCCGGTAAAACCGATGCGCTAAAAGTAGTGTCCTACATGGGCAGCCCAAGTAGGACACTAGCGATTTTTGTCGAGAATCGGTAATTTTGTCAAATTTTTGAAAATTCTGTGGAAGTTTCTTCATTTCATTAAAAACTGTGCTTGTTGGTTGGTAAAAAACTTGTTGGTAAAAAAGTAATTTTTAACATTTAAGAAAAGCAAAGATAATTAGTTTTAATATTATCAGTAGTATTGTAACATGTAGGGCACTGTCCTACATGGCTCGCTAGCCCATGTAGGACACATAGATCGCTAGAACATTTACTTATAAGAAAACAATTATTTGCCCAAGAGGTAGTGAAACGGATCACCTGTTTGTGAAGTGAGACAAAATCAAAAATGATATACCTTAAACAAATGTTGAATTTGAAAAAAAGTGGTTTTTTTCACTTCAACAACATTAATATCGAAACCAAATTTAATATTGTCCGTTCTACCAGCTCAGAATAAA
Source organism: Tubiluchus corallicola (assembly GCA_030141605.1). Classification (NCBI taxonomy): domain Eukaryota; kingdom Metazoa; phylum Priapulida; class Priapulimorpha; order Priapulimorphida; family Tubiluchidae; genus Tubiluchus; species Tubiluchus corallicola. Next base: position 9,658 of record JAQGDQ010001823.1, read on the forward strand.
ATTCTTTTATTTTATTAAATGTATAATAAATTATTCAACGTGTATTAACGTTTTTAATTATTATTATTACATAAACAAGCACAACGGACGGTGTCAGTACACTTAACGACTCAATTCGCGACCTGTCTCTAGTGTCCTACTTGGGCAGCCCAAGTAGACCAATTTGTCTACTTGGCTTAGTGGTCCACTCGGCTCCCAACAATTTTAAATGATTAGTCTAGTTACATAAGTTTTTCCAGCAGGTAAGCGAAATACTAAGTAATAATAATTTTGCACGGAAAGTTTTTTCGGACATAGTTTAACAATTCCTTTTCTTCCCCCAATTTACGTTTGTGTAGGTGTTCCGCCGTCGGAACAGTATTGCTGGATATTTGAAATGAAAACAAACAAAAAATCCTTTCAACGCGAGTACGATATACGCATAAAATTGCTATAAAGTAATATCATTTTTTAAGGCAATTTTTCTGAAACCTATTTCAGGTACCCCTATTCTTGCCCTTTAAGTCAACTACTGTTCACTGCACTGGTTGTTACGTATCTACAGTAAACTCTGCAGGTACAGCGTGAATCATATTACAAGTTTATATGTAAACAACATAAATAGCCTAGTACAGGTTAAACACCTTGTATTTCGAGGGATCGAGTGTTTTCACGTACGTCATTTTGATCTAAGGCTCAGATTTATTTTTTCGGGCAGTAAAAATCAATACGTATAAGTGTTACTAATTTTACTGCAAAATTATTTGATTTATATAAAATTTTCTGCTTTTTTTCTACTAACAGCGTGCTAAGCGCAAGACGCCAGTTCAAAAGTTACCTACCAATTTTTGCATGAATTTTTGTTCAAACAACGCTTTACAAATATAGGCAACCTTTTAACTAAATCTGTTTGGAAGTTTTTATTACTACCTCCACTTTCTACGCCCAAATTACATAAAATTACTTTGTCAACCAAGTTAACTAACAGTTTCTCGATATAATCATATTTTTAGTTAACTTTGCAAATATTTCTGATAATTATTTCAGAGTTAACTGTTGCCATGGTAACAGTTCTGCTATGAGCTCAAGTGCGAGGAATGACCTGATAATAATGAAAACAGCAACATTCCAGCAAATTAATTAATAAAATGACACTATTTCGAAACACATAGAGGGAAATTTAAAAAAACAAGTATGCAGAGGAGACCATAAATTCAAATAAATTTACAAGTAATCAAGTAATGAAAAGGCATTAACTTCTTCAGGACTGCACCATTGAAAATAGATCTTATAAGACTTGTGACTTTCCTGTAGCTGTATGATCACAGACATAACCGAATAATTACAAATTAGGTACTGTTCTATTCAGGAGAATCTCGACTATCCAATCATACTATTTGTTTAAACATTGATAAGTGATTTAATTGAGTAAAATTCAGAAAAGCACACACTCATTTCAGGCACTTTAACTTAGCCTATTGAGTAGTTTAATCTGGTGTACACTTGCGTGATTTTACACACTATTTTATTGATCACCTGCTTGCCACATCCCAAGCTGTGCAGTGTTCTGCTGCTATTCCAGGAAAAACCAACCAATCAGTCAAGGAAAAATTTAATTTTTTTCTGTTTCAACTTTTAACATGAATTTCCCCACAAAAATAGAGTAGACTTGAGGGCAAAGTTTATCAGAGTGTTGTGACTGGATAATTGAAATTTTCTACATTAGCCGATTTCACACAAGTGATACTGTACATTGTTAAAGTACAAACAAAGTACAAAACTTTTTTCAATTTTTAATTTGATCGATTCGTAATTTTTCCAAGGTAAGCAAATGCATTTTAATATAATTTCACATGAAAATCCATTGTATGAGGAGTAGAAACCCACAAAAATTATCAAATGTATTGTAGTCGCTGCTTAGCGTGAGCAGTTTTTCATGAACCCAGGAAAATGTAGCAAATGCTTACAGTCCAGAAGGAGTCAATATTTTACTAACACACAAAAACAGACAAAATTTATAACTTAATTTGCCGACAATGCTAATTAATGCAACTATCTTCATATACTTCAAAAAAACATAGCAACAAAACTCCATAGTTAAGACTTAAGCATTATAAAAGTATTTCATAGCTTCTAGCCACCTCCAGAAGGACGTGAAACTACAACTGATGCAAGCGTGTTTTATCCAAATTTTTTTGTGAAACATACTGAGTGTGGAATGCTGAATGCCTAGTACAATAGCAATCTTGAAAGTGAAGTGAATTGAATACTTTTAGACATTTCGTCAGAGGTACTGAGAATGATTGATTTTTAGTTTGACATATCGACCAAGTGGTCCGAGTACTCTATTCGTAAATCAACCAATCGGCAGTCAGTTTGCCAAGTTACTTAGGCGCATTCCATTCTTAATATAGCGACGAGCAACAAATTAAATAAAAATGATACCAGACAGCTTGTACGGGGAAAATAAAGTTTAAAAAACTAACTTACTAAATTACTAATTTACTAGCTTAGCTTTAGGTTTTTAAGGGCTAGTTTTAGCAAAAATGCTAAGATTTCTTGTATCACCTTTGCAGAATGCCGAACACAACATGGCTTAACGAACGTGATATAATAACTAGATCATAATAATATTATTGCCAAAGTTTATTAACCATGCTACTCAGACTACAGCAGAGGTGGACCAGTCATGGTGGACCAGTCATTTTATTTATTACTTTTTCATCAAAATTGTTGTTTGATAGTTGATTAAAGCCTCACTTTGCTGTTTTCGCAGGCTGAAGTGTATTGTCCGATGTTGATGAGCGACTCAATCTTGGTTTCTTATGAACGTTTTCGGACTCGTAACCTCGCATAACTCGAATGAAATTTTACGATTCCGAGGTGTTTGAGTTATGCGAGGTAAACTATAGTTGCAGAGATCAGCTCAATTTTACGTAAATGTTAATTACGTCTTGGTTGTAGGAGACATTACAACAATTACGAGCAAAACATTTTTACAAAAAATATGGTAAGGATTAAGTAGGAACAAGTAATTATAACTTGTGCTACTGAAATTACAGTAATCTAGTTCAGACATTATAATACTAGCAAATTTTGCCATTTTGTTTTTTTTGGCAGTTGAGAAAATCTGTTCATATTTTAAAGCATCAGATCTCATACAATACAGTCAACCTCGGGTATAAGGTACTCGCTTATAAGGGACCACCAACACTGGTCCCGATTTTTTGCAACGTTTTTCTTATGTAAAAATCTTCGTATATAAGGTACTCGGATATAAAGGACTTTCGGATATAAGGGACGATATGTTCTTCAGGTCCCGCATAATAGAAACCCGGTAAATTACCTCGTATATAAGGGACTCTATGATCAAAGCGAAATTGATCGATTTTTAGCCTCAATTTTTCATAAACTCGGCCTTCGAACAGCTCGGTTTCCGCAGTCACGTATGCCTCACTTCATTAAGCAGCTGATACTTTTAAATTTTAGCTAAACTACAAAAGTTTAGCTAAAGTACGTTGGACATGTCAAATGGGTATGAAAGATAAAATTTACCTTAATAGGACTATATTTTAAAAACATTCTACTAATGTTTGTTTTTCAGTGTGTCAAATACTAACTCGGGGTTCCGTAAGTTGTTTTCCGTACACGATTTTATGCGGAACTGTGCGATAATCGACTGAAATATCTTGTTAATTAATTTGTTAAAATCAGATAGGCTCAATGTGCATCCATCTTATTGTTATAGGTATTTTAAATACACTTTATTATCTTATATACACGCTGGCAGTCCCAGCACTTTTATTGTAAATAAATTATTGCAAAATGCAAATAAATAAACTAAAACTAAACTAAACTATCCTTAATTTATTAACTTGAATTGGGCAAAGTAAAATAGAAATTATTGTCTTAAACCCAGAGAGGAAAACTTTAAATTAACTAACATTAGATTCACAAATGAAAGATTTCAGTTGTACACATGGACTGTCATTCCATAAAAAACCATGAGGCTGTTTAAGTTCCAGACAGTGCTCATTTCCTTTATGATTGGTTGGTTCTTGCCACTTGACATTGTCCCATTCAGTAAATAGGCAAGGTTGACCATTGGAAATCCATCTGAAATCACCTTCGTTATGTTGGTCTGTTCCGCCCATCCAGGTATAGCTAAAATCTATGTAAAAATATATTTAAGCTATCCATATTTGGCAAATAAATGTTACTACATCAAAATGGAATTTTTATTGACAACCGGTTTCGAACAAACTGTTCATTATCAATGCATCTAAGGCAAAGACAATAAACAGAATTTAGAAACAACTTAGAAATACAATTCAGAAGTCAGACTATAACATTATAAACTGTAAATATATTAAAATATAAATTATCTATATAATGTTGTATCATATATCTTTTGCTATCAAACTAGCGAATTGTATTTCGATGTTGTTTCTAAATTCTGGCAAATTTATTCGTTTTATATGTGTTCATTTTGAAGCAAAAATGGCGTGACTATAATAAAGTGTCAAAATTACCTTGTAGAGATTTAATTTCAATGAAATACATTGCATTACAAGTTGAAACAAACTTTGTAAATCAAGATCTGCTTTGTTGTCTTTATTCATAAGGCTATGTTACAACAAAGAAAAGATGTAGATAACTTTAAATACTTGCCATTTGCACTCAGGTACTTGACTATAAACTGGTTCTCTGTGGCCGTTTCTATGGCAACCAATTCACTGGCTTCCATTTTGCAAATCATCATAGCTTTCCACCAGGTAACACGATCTTTGCGAAAAACGTAACATTTTCCATTGTAATATTCTCCACCATTTTGACAACAAGTGGTCTAAACCAAACACGAAAATATTTGTTGTATTCAGTTATTAAAATAAAAATAAATTCAGTTTAAATCTGGATATATTTCAATTCACAGAGACATAATCCTATGCACTGACAATAATTATGTCACTTTACAAGCTTTATATCAGTCACTGAGTGGTAGAAGAAGCAACTTTGCTATCAGATCTTCTTATTGTTTACTATTATTGTTTATACAAAAAGCATTTTGTTGGCAAGCATCTAAATAAATCACAATTGAAACAAAATTGATAATGATTAATTTAACTGTTGTTAATCCAATCTCCAAGAAATTATTTTTTGATCTATTGGCTTTCCTAAACTTCAAACTGATAATGACTTGAACTGATATTATAGTCATTACCTTGTTAGTGTCGTTGGACCCACTTTCAGTGTCTGCGCTTGGACCACGCAAATTAACTAAAGTCAGTAGTGTAGCAGTCAGTAAAACAATCTTCATTGTGTATGTATGTAACAAACACGAATGACCTCAGCAAGCCTTGTTGATTTCTTTCAAACTACGTAATGCATAGCATTCGTTGTGAGAATGCCAAGTACTATGACAACTAATATTTAATCCATAAAATTATATTATATGATAATTATAATTATTATAAATAATTCTACTACTGAAATGACGTTATATTTAGCATACCAATGCATATTAAAAATGAAACGTTTAGTATCAACATCAAAATAATTCACAGATATAATGAATGGTGGTTATTAAAATTGATGCGGAACTTTACCGACCTGATATACAGTTCACGTGAAAATTAACCAACATTTTCCAAACATTTTAATGTTTCCATTGTCACAGAGCTTTGGATTGTTCAGCGTTTAAACTCCCATTGTTCCTGAATTTATCGATGATCATTGTCTAATAGACTGTGGTAAAACATTAAAAATGGTTGTATTAAAAAAACTGTATAAAGTATGACATCTTTGCACACATTTTTTGCACACATTTTTAAATTCTTAAAATGGTAATGGAATAAATATGCACTACAAAGTGGTACCAAATGTGGTTTCAGGATTAAAAGTCGTGAAAAATGGATCTAGTAGCATTTTCAAAAAAGCCAGCAATAAACTTGGCAGCTTTATTAAAAGCAGCTGATACTTTTAAATTTTAACTAAAGTCCAAAAGTTTAGGTAAAGTACGTTACACATGCCAAATGGGTATGAAAGATGAAATTTACCATAATAGGACTATATTTTAATAACATTCTACTAATCCTTATTTTTATACGGTGTCAAATACTAACTAGAGGTTCCATAAGTCATTTTCCGTACATTATTTTATGCGGAACTGTGCAATAATCAACTGAAATATCTTGTTAATTAATTTGCTGAGATCAGATCGGTCCGATGTGCATCCATCCATCTTATTATTATAAGTATTTTAAATATACTTTATTATGTTATATACACGCTGGCAGTCCCAGCACTTTCATTTTAAATAAATTATTGAAAAGTGCAAACAAATAAACTAAAACTAAACTAAACTATCCTTGATTTATTAACTTGAATCGGGCAAAGCAAAATAGAAATTACTGTCTTAAATGCCGGGAGAGGAAAACTTTAAATTAATTAACATTAGATTCACAAATGAAAGATTTCAGTAGTTCACATTGACTGTCATTCAATAAAAAAAGCATGAGGTTGTTTAAATTGTAAATAGTGCTCATTTCCTTTATTCACTTGTACACAGTTATGAATCTTCTATGCGTCCTACTTGGGCTACCTATGTGCACCAATTGGCTATTTCGGCTAGTGCCCTACTCCACGCCTAACGTATGCATAACGGAAGCACCTAAGATGATGATGATGTTCAGACGTAGATCTGAAAGCAAACTAGCAAGTGTGAACGACTTGGCAAGTTCTTCAAGTGGTGTGTGCCGGTCATCATGTTTGTACTAGAATTGGGGAGCATCGCAAAGGCCAGCTTGGCTCTAACCATAATCTCATAAGTTACTTACTTCAGATTACACATTTACAATAGTTTCATAATACAAATAAGTTTTTATTATTTCTGCACAAGAAAAGCCTCACACACTGTTCATCTATATACAAATTTAAATGTGTTGCGGGCATATATAATCTGAAAATTTGAAGTGAATCGTATGATAAAGAAAACATTTAGTGCTTTAGAATGGAATGATGTAATGAATGAAGTGGTGGGAGCACTATGGTGTGAGCACTCTATCTGTTTCTGTGTTTTACATTTATTTGACTATGTCCCTCGATGTTTGTAGTGGTCCTGGTGGGTTACGTCTCTGTGTCCCATTCTCATGTTTTTGATTTCCCGTATTGTAGTTTCCGTTTTTGCAAATGGTGCAAAATGTATGAGCGCTATTCTTTGTTTGAAATTGTTTACCTGTTGTGTTCTTTTTTTGGTTCTCAAGTGTTAGGTAAAATCTTGTACATTTCTCTGCATTTTCCCAGCACAACCTTGTTTATTTTGCGATTGCGATACTCGACTCTCTCCACATATCAGAGGCGGGCACTTTTAAAGTTTTATAGGGTGCTAGGTCTATTTTTCTGTAATGCTGATCTTTTAGCTGTCTTTTCCCAGTTTAATGTATTTATTTGTTTTTATCCTGTATTCCATGCATTCGTTCACTAGATTTCTAATTTCTAGCAATCCTTCCTTTTCACTGTTCATTAATATATCTGAGTTCAAAATTTTTTCCGTTCTCCATATCTGTCACATTTAAGCATATGTTCATTAGTGTCATCATCTTCCCCACAAACTGGACATAATAACTGATCCTTAAACTCATTCTAGTAGTTTCCTTTAACTTTAATCATATTCAGTCTTATTTTCAATATATCTTTTATATTTCAATATATCAGACTTTTTCATGACCTTCACCCTTTCTTTATTAGCATCTATGGGATATTTTTGCAGCCTCAACTACTTCATTGTACCATGACCTTTCATGTGCACTGTTTATTTGCATTTCGAGTACCTCTGATGCTAATCTCTTTGGTTTACTAATCAGTAAATTCCGATAGAACATCAATCTCCTATAATTCACTTTATGTTTTAGAGGCCATATGCCTATATAAGTTACTAATCCCCAGTATGGCGTTGATTCACTAAGATTAAATAAGGTTTTTAAAGCATTTGCTTGAATCATTTCTAATTTCTCCCAATCAGATGTTGTCAAATTTGACCATGTCTCAGAACTATTTTGCACTGCACTCACTGAAAGAAGCTCGTACTGCATTAGTTTCTCCCCTATTGAGCAATCTCCCACTTTCAGCTCACCTCCTATTGTATTGATGTAACTAATTATCATTTTATTTTTCCCGGTTCATTTTCCCAACATTGTTTCATAACTACATTTTGTATTAATCCAATTTTCCAAATATTGGTATTCCTCTGCTTCTTTAACCTCTCCGTTCCTTAGTGACTCACGTAATTCTGGAATCCTTTTCTTTCGTGTCATGTTAGTTCTCATATATTGTGTTTTCTGTATATTGAATGATAATCTTTTGGTTCTTTCAATTTCTTGACAGTTTTTAATCATCTGCTTGATTATAGTTTCTTGTCCTATTCCAACAATATCGTCAATAAATAATAACATACCCACATGTATATTCCTGCCCATTACAGTCCCTGTTATCACCATCTCATTAATCCGGTTTATTGCAGCACAACATAGTAATGGTCCCAGCACTGTTCCCTGTCGAACTATTTCATATATTTCTATCTGGTCTGTTTTTCCCAATGGTGTTTCTATAACTATTTCTGCAATTTCATTTAGTTCATATGTATCATAAAAATTTCTCTTGGTGATATGCCCATCCTCCATAGTTCCGTCAATGTATCCTTCAACCACAACTTATCAAAACACTTTTCTATGTCACAAAAAATTATGTACACTTCATTTTTATAAAACCTGTTATACTCTAACATTGCCCTCAAGGTGTACAGATGGTCATAGACCCTTCTGTTTTTGCAACTGCTACATTGATGAACTCCTATGTTTTCTTAAAATTTAACTATTATTCTATTTTTGATCACTTTCTCCATTAGTTTACTGAAAATATATGTTATGAACAGCCCTCGTCTATTTTTAATCTCTTTCTTGTCACCTTTTCCCTTATAAATTGACTTTATTTTCATTTGGGCCGATTGTTTCGGTGTTTTCTTTTGCTTCATTATTTCATTCAGCATTGCTACTATACTATCGATAAATCCTTTCCCTGCTTGATTGATCATTTCATTCTTCCATGTATTCTTAGGTACCTCTTTTCATAATCGTTAAAAAAATGTCTGTATCTGCACCTGCTACCATATTTGCATTCACCATCATACTTATAATTCCAACACAGATTTGTCTTTTCCTTATCTTCCGCAGGTTTCATTTTGATAAGTTAAGTTCTAGTCTTTTGTTAAACTATAGTTTCAGTTTGTGCTTTTCTATTATTAATGTATTTTTTATTCTTCTTTTTGGCTTGATTTATAGTTTAATAATGGTTTCACTAGTCATTCAATAAACAAGTTGAAACAAACTCATCTTTAGCATGTTCAGTTTAGATAATTTTGTTATCCCGTTTACTAAATTGCATAATCTCTGTTTGATTGGTCATCAGTCTTTGGATTTTGGGGCCCTATTATAAATTAGTGCTTAAGTCTATAGCCTAATTAGCCCAATGGTTAATTTGTCGCTGCCTCCATGATGCTTATTAGTGCAATTTGCTTGAGGATCAGTAGAGACAAAGTTTCTAGATTGAGTTCTTAAAGTTGAAACCTGTTGCATAGTTACACAGTAAAATCTGCATCACTCAAACTGAAATAAACCTTTTGAAACATGATTTTTTATGTTGCAAGAGGACACATACAAAACACGCAAACATCTATCCCGGCGAAAATAATTGGGGGGACGCGGGCACGACTTGTAAGACATCAGAATTTTCCAGGAAGACGATACTGTTTTTGAGTTGTACAAAACTTTTTCATTTTTTTCTAGAGTATAAATTGCGTTTTTTAGTTACGAGAAGTAAGTTTACCTGTTTTTTGATTAAATGGACCATGATTTTTTATTTGAGTTTTTTGCGGGAAAAATGAAGGATTTCATCCTTTCTGCTGAAATTCTTTGAGTTAGGTGAAAATTTTAGTTGTTTGATCATGAGTTATGCTGAGTTTACTGTAATAATAACGCGCTCAATATGGATGCTGCATTATTAACTGTAAATTTTATTTTTGGTTTCTTTTCAATATAGTTGTCACCTCCTGCACGTGAACTGAAGTCTCACAACTGTGATCTACAATCTTAGGAAACCGAGTGTCGGCAGTTGTGGATAAGCGTACTTAAAGCTTGCATCTGTGGTCAGTACAAAAAATATATTTGCTATTGAAGCATACTTTGTAAGAAACCTGAACATTACACAAGAATGAAACCCCACAAATGTGACTTATGTGACAAATCATTTTCTCAGCGAGGTAGTATTCTCAGGCACATGAACACTCATACTGGAATGAAACCCCACAAATGTGATATATGTGACAAATCATTCTCTCAGCGAGGTGATCTTCTCACACACATGAACACTCATACTGGAATGAAACCCCACAAATGTGATGTATGTGACAAATCATTTTCTGTCCAAAGTAATCTTCTCAGGCACATGAATACTCACACTGGATTGAAACCCCACAAGTGTGACTTATGTGACAAATCATTTTCTGTGCGAGGTAGTCTTCTTACGCACATGAACACTCACACTGGAATGAAGCCCCACAAATGTGATATATGTGACAAATCATTCGCTCAGCGAGGTGATCTTCTCACACACATGAACACTCATACTGGAATGAAACCCCACAAATGTGACTTATGTGACAAATCATTTTCTCAGCGAGGTCATCTTGTCAGTCACATGAACACTCATACTGGAATAAAACCCCACAAATGTGATTTATGTGACAAATCATTTTCTGTCCGAAGTAATCTTCTCAGGCATATGAACACTCATACTGGATTGAAACCCCACAGATGTGACTTATGTGACAAATCATTTGCTCAGCAAGGTGATCTTCTCAGGCACATGAACACTCATACTGGAATGAAACCCCACAGATGTGACTTATGTGACAAAACATTTTCTGAGCGAGGGAATCTTCTCACACACATGAACACTCATACTGGATTAAAACCCCACAAATGTGACTTATGTGACAAATCATTTGCTCAGCGAGGTAGTCTTCTCACGCACATGAACACTCATACTGGAATGAAACACCACAAATGTGACTTATGTGACAAATCATTTTCTCAGCGAGGTAGTCTTCTCAAGCACATGAACACTCACACTGGATTGAAACCCCACAAATGTGACTTGTGTGACAAATCATTTTCTCGGCGAGGTAGTCTTCTCAAGCACATGAACACTCATACTGGAACGAAACCCCACAAATGTGACTTATGTGACAAATCATTTTCTCAGCGAGGTAGTCTTTTCAGGCACATGAACACTCATACTGGAACGAAACCCCACAAATGTGACTTATGTGACAAATCATTTTCTCAGCGAGGTAGTCTTCTCAGGCACATGAACACTCATACTGCATAGACATGAGTCAACGTAGACATTACAATGAATCAACATAGACATTACAATGAGTCAACATAGGCATTGCAATGAGTCAACATAGGCATTGCAATGAGTCAACATAGACATTACAATGAGTCAACATAGATATTACAATGAGTCAACATAAACAATACAGTGAGTCAACATGTTACAGGTGCCATCGTGTAATCATGATAGTCGTCTGTTGTAAAAAAGACAGACTGGTGACTTTAATGTTCTGTTTGAATACTTGCGGCATCAACCATTAAAACACACTAGCTGTTGGTCAGTCAGTTAGTCATAGATTACTTAAATCTATAAGCAAATAAATAAAAGATGATACAAAGAAAAAATAAATGATTACCAATTAGTGAACTAACTGGTTAATGGCGTGGCTTATGGCAGATAGCTTGATTAACCAACTGACTGGCTCGCCGACTTATCCACTGACTGATGAACAACCAACCAACATTGCAGCTTAGGTTCAATTTATGAAGCTAGAGTTGGAAAAGTAGGAGTATTCATTTTGACTAGAAAAATATTCATTTGCTAAAGCAGTAGTGTTTGTCAAATAGGTGTAAGGTACTTGCTTATAAGGGACTACAAACACCGGTCCCGATTTTTCGTAACGTTTTTCTTATGTAAAAATCTTTGTATATAAGGTACTCGCATATAAGGGACTTTCGGTTATAAGAAACGATATCTTCAGGTCCCGTGTAAAGAAACCCAGGTAAATTACCTCGCATATAAGGGACCCTATAATCAAAGCGAAATTGATGGATTTTTAAGCTCAATTTTTCACCTTCGAACAGCTCGGTTTCTGCAGTCACATACATCTCGCATCACTGAAGGAGTTTCCTACATACCTTTTGCACTGAATGTGTAGCAATAATCCATAAGAATGTGGGTAAAAGTATAGAAAAGTACAGGTCTAGATACACCTTCGGTCTGACTCAGCTTCGGCTATAAGGAACATCTGATATAAGGGACGATTTTTTCCGGAGGTGTCACTTATATTCAAGGTTGAGTGTATGTATCCATAGGACACACTTGGGTGCAAAATTGATGCAAAACTGTCTGTTATTTTGTTGACCTGTATATTGTAAACTAAATTAAAGCTTCTATTATAAATACTGCCCTACCGAAAATTGTGTATACATTGTATTAGTGAACAATTTCAAAAAGTACAATAATAACTTTTTAGTATAATATGTAATTTTAGATTTAGTGTTATTATATGATGTAATTTGTGAGTTTCGATATAAAACAATTTTAAAAGTAAAACATAATTTAATATGTATTATTTAGTTTAATACATGTGATATAGTGTATTGTATTTTTATACCATTTAATGTGTGCGCGTGTCTGTGTGCGCATGTTAGTGTGATGTACATGTAATGTGTAATATAATGTATACTCTATAATCACAGATAATAAGATCAAAAAAATTAGATTTGGATAGAATAATGACAACTAAAAAGGGAAGGAAAATAAAAGTTTTAACTTCATCCTTTCCTTTTCTTGAAAACTTTTATTATAGTTTGATGTATTTTTATACTTATGTGTGCAAATTTTGTGTATCATGAAATGTTTTTTAACTCGTTCAATAAATAAATAATTTTTGACATAAAATGTGACGTCATAAAAGTGTTATATGTCAGTGCTGTGTATAATACATTTTGTTGTTTCTGTAACGGATTGTCGGAATCAACCATGGGAACAATGGCGGCTCGCTAAACTTAGTGGGAGGGGGGGCTGCTTCAGAAAATTTTTAGTTGTTGTTCTAATACTGAGTAAAAAAAACAAACGTATGTAAATTTGATGTTGTAATTTGTATTGTAAACAAACAAGCATGTGAAAGTTTATACATAAACTTGATAAAATCCTGAACAAAAAAATTTTTGCTTACGAATAGCCTAAATTGTCGCAGTTCAAGAGTATGTCAGTACACGACTTTTAAGCATGTGAAAACTGACAACAAACTGCTTGAGGAACAGTACTTTCTCTACCTGGGCTCAGACAGGTGCACATGACTGCACGCGCATGACAGCCAAACACCACTGTGAAGCAAACAGTACTACCCTCACGTACTCTGAATCCGCACAAGTATCAAGACAGAACTAAAGAAAAAGGACTTATTATATTGAATATTGTCGATAACATTGAATGAAAATAGGGGTGCTGCAATTCCACAGTACCTATACACGAGCCGCCACTTGGAATAAAATTAAAATCATAAGTCCTTCACGACAAAATTGAAAGCAAAATAAGTAATTAAGTCTTTGGGTTTCAATTTCGATTTTCAAACAAAAAAAAGAACCAAAATTTTTTATATGCAACCGAACACAGCTATTGCTTACGTCAGAAACTAATCACAGCTTGTGCAATGACAGGCGTCTTCCCTTGCATGTCAAGCACATTTGCATAAGTGTTACAGTATTTTTTAAATTTATGTCACAAAAAGTGTGCTTTACATCATGTGACGTCTTGAAACTAACACTGCAGTTCATGATCAAGGTTATCACGGTACTGCCTTGTATTTGTCAGCAATGCAAATGTGAGAAAATGCGCTGCTGCCAATCTTAGTAGATTCACTGAGCCATGCGTAGCTTTGAGTGTTTAACAAAATTTGAGTATCCCAGGTAATTATTATTTAATCTAAGCTCAGATTTAAAAAAACTATTGTAATTTTCAATATTTTAAAGCATTCTTTATTCTGAACTAATGTTTCCAGGATCATCTGGTTTTCTTTTAAGAAATACCATTATTTTACTGTTCATGGCAAACCGAATTAGCTGATATACTTGGGCTAACCCGTCTAATATGCGTCCTAGTTGGGCTAGCATATTTGCACCAATTGCTCCATTTTGGCTAGTGCCCTACTCCATGCCCAACAGTTATACAGCAGAAGCACCTAAGATGATGATGATGTTTAGACGTAGAGATTCCCCTCTGAAAGCGAACTAGCAAGTGTGAACGACTTGGCAAGTTCTTCAAGTGGTGTGTGCCAGTCATTGTGTTTGTACTAGAATTGGGGAGCATCGCAAAAGCCAGCTTGGCTCTAACCATAATCTCATAAGTTATTTATTTCACATTACACATTTACAATAGTTTCAT
>JAQGDQ010002425.1:0-26544 GCA_030141605.1 Tubiluchus corallicola
ATTGCAGAAGCCAAATGCTTAAGAGCCTACTATTATTTCAACTTAGTAAGAACCTTTGGTGGAGTGCCTGTATATACAACTATTTCTCCCAGCCAGTTCAATAAGCTACCAAGGAACACACGCGATGAAACTTATGAACAAGTAGAAAGAGATGCACTGGACGCCTTAAACACCGAAGAGTTTCCAGAAACAGACGTAAAACGAGAGGGCAGGCTTTCAAAGAGAACTGCTCGCGGACTATTGGTAAAAGCATATGCACAATGGGCAGGAAAATACGACGAAAATGGAGATGTTTTGCAAGACTTAGATTTATGGAGAGAAGCCAAAGAAATTGCAGTACCCTTAAAAGAATTGCCTTTGTGGTCTGGAGAGGATTATGAAAACTTATTCAGAAAAAAAGGTGAAAATAGCGATGAAACTATTTTAGAAGTTCAATATATGCTTGACGGACCTCACGACCAATACGGCAACGGGGCTCTCTTTTTACAAATGTCTGGACACGCGGGTGGGAAAGCTGTTTTTCATCCTACAAAAGACCTATTTGAAACCTTCGAGGAAGGAGATAAAAGAAGGGAGCTTACTTTGGCAACAGCAGACTCTATATTCAACTGGGAGTTAGAAAGATTTGAAGAAACACCCTCTACATATATAAATCAAGAAACAGGTTATATGTTTATAAAAGCTTACAGAAAACCCGGTGATTCCGAAAGGCAAACATTTGGCAATTCTACTGATTGGAGGTATTCAGGCTATAACGACCGCACCATACGCTTGACAGATATTTATCTACTATATGCCGAAGCTTGTGCTAGAACAAATGATGAAGACAATGCAAGAACTTATTTGAACGAAGTGAGAAAAAGAGCAAGAGAGTATGCAATATCAAAAGGCGAAGCTAACTCTGTTTTGCCCGATGTTTTAAGTTCTGGGCAAGAGTTAATAGAAGCCATACTACACGAAAGAAGAGTAGAGCTGGCAGGAGAAGGCCACCGCTGGTACGACTTGGTAAGAACAGGCAAGCTAAAAAAAGTTATGGAAAATGGGTATGAAGCCCCTTGGCCTGAATACAAAAATTTCTTTAAAGACAGTGAAGGAAACTCAGTATCTCCTCCTGTTGATACTGTAAAAATAGAAAGTTTTAACATAAAAAAATTTCACGTTCTACCTCTACCTATAAGAGATGTGGAAAACTCTTTTGGTATATTAGAGCAAAATTTTGGCTATTAATTCATTTAACTGCCCCCTTATGAAAAAAGCACACAACCAGCCAAATAAGAATGTAGGCAAAAAGAAAACAAAGCATAATATAATAGAAATAATCAAAAAAAATACCTGATTAATAGCCTCTACAAATGAATAAAATTTACCCCTAATTTGTTTTGTATTTTCACCCACCACCCGACTTGGCAACTATCCTTTTCTTGCCGTGTTTTACTCTTAGGGTTTTGCTGATACTGCTTTTGCGTTGTGTAAAGCTATAAGTTTGCTTTTCAAAGAGATGACGACTGGGAAGAAGCAATAATGGGCGATAAAGAAAACCCAGAGCAACATAAAACAGAGCATTATTTCTATGTTCCTATTACCTATGCTTATAAAACAGATATGAATGTAGAAAATTTAAACGCCAAAGTAGAAATATCCGAAGGAGCTACCATAGAACCCAACCCAGAAAATATAAAAAACTATACAGAACCTGTAAAATTTACTGTAACTTCTGAAATAGGACTATATACACACTATTTAGTCACCACAAGAGCCGCATCTACAGAAACGAAAATAGACACGTTCTATTTTTCGAGAAGCAATAACGGATTTGAAGCAATAGGAATTATTACTAATAATCAAATAGCAGTAGAAGTACCCTATGACACAGATACTACAAAGCTCATTCCTAGCATAAAAATATCTGAAGGAGCTACCATCAGCCCTAAAATAGATACAACTAACTTTGCCAACCCAGTATACTATACCGTAACAGCTGAAGACGATAACTTTACACAAGGCTATGAAGTAACTGTAACCATGCAATAAGATTAAACGTGCCTGCTGGGGCAAAGGAAAACAATCTTACTCCCACTATAAAACTCTCTCCCAGAGCTACTGTGAACCCTGCAAGTGGTGAGGAGCAAGATTTTTCAGACATCACAGTAATTTACACCGTAACCGCAGGTAATGGTGACACCAAAAAATACTCTGTATCTGTAATAGAGTAGCCCTGTAATATTACCAACCACCAATGTTACGGTCGTAGACTCTACCTTCTACAAAAAATCCATCACCTGTTGGGGTATAGCTGAATGCATATCTGTAACGAATTCCAGAGTGTTCTGTTGTCCAAGACACACCTGGTACGCCAGAAACATTTCCATAAAAACAAGCACCTGTGGCTGGTTTTAGGTCTGTATAGTTTGGATTATAATCCCTAATATCTACATAAATATAACCTAATTGTGACTTGCCAATTTCAGAAACAGGTAGTTCTACATTTAGAGACCAAGCGTGTACATTTAGTGGCCCAGAGCATGAGTCTACGTTTTTAGCACGTACGGTCAAAACCCCACTAATCGTTGTTGGCGGTCTTGCCCCCACTGTTACATCTCCCGTTTCTCCATAATCCGATACCACCCCATCCTTTTCTTACCATGTTCTTACTCTAAAAGTTTTGCTGCTATTGCTTTCTGTAAAGCTATAAGTTTGTTGCCCTGTATTTCGGTTAGTTACAAAAGTCCAACTACCACTATCTTAAAAGCTCATTAAGGTTTGAAAAAAAAGTGTATTGCTCCTTTTAATTTCTTGTAAAAAGCTTTTTTTTTTAATAAAAAATGATTATTATTGCACATTATTTAAAAAAATTAATTTAAAAATTTGTGTATTATGAGCAAAAAATTATTAATCTTACTCTTAGCAGCAATCTTAGTTAATTGTAGCAAGGAAGATGAGATAAGTGATGGAACTGGTAATAGCGACGAAAACTATTTGTTATCATTTAAATTAAGTCAAGAGATAAATCAAGGTTTAACGGAGACATATACAATAGAAAACCCTACCGATGAAAATGAAGGAACTGTAAATTCTATAAGATTACCTTCTGAAACAGACAGAAAGGAACTGATACCAACTTTCACAGCAAGCGAGGGAGCAGTAGTTAAAATAGAAAAAGGAAACCTTATTATAACTCAAACATCAGGAAAAACTAAACATAATTTTTCTGACAACGATAAAACTACTGCTACAAAATATATTGTTAGCTCTGAGAGTGGAAAAGATAGAGTATATTATATCTCAATTTCGTCATACAACAATGAAGATAGCTTATTAAGTTTCAAGTTTGATAAAGACATTACAGAAAACGATGAACTTGGACTTACAGAAACAGCTGAGATAAAAAAAGAAGATATTGTTACGGGAGATAATACCCTAGAAGCCTTTTTTGAAGATGTTTCTTCTAATGAGAACTTGAACGGATTAATAGCAACGTTCAAGGTAAGTGAAGGAGCTATAGTTACGGTTGGTAATGACGTGCAAAAATCAGGAGAAACGGAAAATGACTTTAGTAGTCCCGTAGTATACACTGTTACTTCAGAGGATGGGGAAACATCAACAACTTACACAATCAATGTTAATGCCTCTCAACGAACAGGTAACGATTTTTCACTATTCCAGTTTACTAAAGAAGCAAATACAAACATACAACAAACTGTTATAGGTATAATTGAGAATATTGACGCTAATGCAGGAACTGTTACATTGACCGTTCCTCATGGCACAGCAGTAGATGATAGCTTGGTAGCAAGCTTTATAACAAGTGCAGGGGTCAAAAGTGTTACCGTAGATGGAGAAAAACAAATATCAGGAAAAACTAAACATGATTTTACTGCTGACAAAACATACACCGTTACCGCTGAGAATGGAGGTACGAGAACATATACTGTTTCTGTTGCATACGGACACGAAAATGCAGGAGATTACGAAGGAGAACAAAAATTCATTGCAGGAAACAATGGCGATGGTCCAAATGGTGAGGGTACATGCACTTTCACACAGAAAGTGTATCTATCTATAGATAACAACAACAACCTTACAGGACAGGCATATATAGAAGGAGAACACACAAGTCAGTCAAACATATTTTTTTATCCAGAAACAGCCGTAGATGATAATACAGGAGATTTTAATTTCAATACAACCTATACACCTTCTTCTTCTTCTGCAATTATAACTAATGGTTGTCTCACCCTTGACAATGAGATAACAATAGCTATTACAGGCAATGTAGACAATGGTAAAATTACTGGTACAGGTCAAAACGCAGGTGAAACAATTACTATAGAAAATATTAATGCACACAGAGTTAGGTAAAACAAATAACCAATATACATACCCCATAAATAACGAAACGAACTTATGGGGTATGCTATTAAGAGTAATCTTTATACCACAAGAGATTTTTAATGTGCAAAAGGTGAGTAAGCCACCCCGCGAACAAGAAAATTATTTGCCACTGGCGTAAATCTAAATCTATAGGTTATAGTACAACCTTGACTGTCAACAGAAACAACAGATATACTCGCACCAGTAACACCAGTACTCTGGCAGACTGATGATGATGTGGTTATAACACGCCCCAGATATCCAAATGTTACATCTACACTTTTTTGCTTATTAGGCTCTCCTAAAAAAGATTTAGAAAAATAACTAATTTCGTTTGACCAACAACTTCCTCCATTGAGGAGAACAAGTGAAACCCTTACAGATCCACCATAATAAGCCCCCACTGTTACACCCCCCGTTTCTCGATAATCTGATACCACCCCATCCTTTTCTTGCCGTGTTCTTACCCTTAATGTTTTGCTACTTGAGCTTTTGCTTTCTGTAAAGCTATAGGTTTGCTGCCCTGCATTTCGGTTAGTTACAAAAGTCCAACTACCACTATTTATTCGTTTTTCCACACGCGTTAGCCCTTCGTTTACAAGGTGGCTTTTGTTGATATTGCCCGATATGGTAACAGGGTTGCTGCTACTGTTGCTAAGGGATATACTAGGTGCAGTAGTTCCCAGTTGGTAATACATATTGCCATCCAAGCCTTTTATTCCTTTTACAGTCTTTAAATTACTACCCACATTTACCTTTTTTAGATGTTTCTTGCTCCTATCATTGTTTTTGACATACAATTTCTCTTTCCATATTTTTGTCATAATACTTGATATTTTATAAGATTAGTAATACAAACTACCAGCAGGGTCGGAAGACTGAAAACTGCCTTCTGTTTTCACAAGAGGTTTGTTCAGTATCTGAGCCACTCCACTTGTTGCAGCCCAGTCACTATTCTTCTGCGGCTCTAAATTATTCACCGCATCCCTCACTGCCTTACTGGTGGCAAGGGTGTTGCTACTGTTCAATGTGGTGCTGTCGCTTTTGGGTAAGCCTACAAGTTCTCCATTGGGATTTATCTTGGCTAGTCGTAGGTTGGGGTAGTTGTTTGCGTTTATTTCTAGTTCATTAGCTCCTGTGGACGATGTGTTTACCTCGGCTACATACCTACGTGAGATGGCTAGTGCTGTTCCGCCAACATATTCGCGTTTTTTTACCTCTACTTCGCTTTTACTTAGGTAAATAGGTAGTGTGGTGTTGGTAAGGGCTTCGAAGTAGCAGAATTCACCATCTATATAGGCTATGCCTTCGCTTAGGTTGTAGGGTCCTGTGCCTGTTGCTTCTATGCCGGCTACTACACAGTTGCCTACTCCTTCAAGCAGCTTGTTGCTTATTTCAAGTAGTGTGTTTTGCATATTCACCCAATCGTCCGAGAACCATTTACGTCCTCCTTCTCCAGTTGTGTAAACTTGTCTTTCTAAACTTTTTTTTGCCATAGTTTTACTTTTTTTTAAATGTTTTTATTAATAAAATTGTTTTGATACTACTCTTTTGTGTTCTCTTACTTGGCCCAACCAAGCGTAGTGAGCTCACGAGTGCTTTTGAGTATTGTAGTTGTACGAGCAAAGAACATAAGGCCAAGCCTGTAAGTGCTTTTTCTTCTTGTTCTTTTCGTCCTTCGCTACAAAGGGCTCAACACTGTTTTTATTAGGCAGTATCATATTCTGCTGTGCAGAATATTTAGTTTTTAGTCCTTAGTGGTTAAGTGTTTTTGTTCTTTTTGCTGTGCTTTACAAGTACTTTATCTATGTCTGTAAATACATCTATTACATTCTGATATAGCCTTGTTTGCCTCACTCCTTTTGATTTTCCATTCTTTATCTGATTTACATAAACAGATGAACAACCTAAGGCTTTGGCTATGTTTTCACTTAACGGACCTTTCATCGGATACTTTAAATTTATTTTCATTTTTTATTTATGTATTTATTATTATGACAACAAATATAGGTGTTTTTTTTCTTCTATGCAAATAATTTAACATATTTTTTTCTCCTATTTTATGATGATATCTAAAAGGATTTTTAAATGCCCTGAAAATCAGAAAATTACAAGATGTGAGTTTTATGAGGAAATTGGTCTTCAAAAGGGCTTATTGATAAAAAAGGAATATAAGAATAGATATAGCAGATAAGATTCTTCTCTTTTATAACATAAGTCCCGAATGATTATTAACAGGTAAAGTAGAAAGGTAGAAAAGTAAGGAAGAAAAATACTTGATAGGTTTGCGTAAAATATCTACCATCCTAGCACAATATACATTGAGAAATCTCTAAGCTAAAAAGTTTTTAGAAAAAAAGCTTTGGAAAAACTATAATATTGTACTTATCCTCTTTATGAGTTGTAGTTCTCAAAAACAAGGGTGTAAAGAATTAACAAAACTTACAGGTTTTATTCTATTACCTGAAATAGAAATAAAAGGTGTCAAGGGTTTTAATTATCAATTTGTATGTAGTTGCTAAAAATTACACATAATTTTGTTATCTCAACCACATAGGTATTGAGTCGTTCTCAATCCATTTTTCAATTCTTTTATCCAAGTTATCACCTTCCCATTTAGAAGTTCCTGCAGGTAAAGCATCGTGTTTAGGAAGCCACTTTTTATGGTCTTCAATAATTTTAGCATATTGTGGATTAATAGCTAAGTTAATATGCTCTCCCGGGTCTGTTTGATGATTGTATAATTCTTCTGTTCCGTCTCGATATTGAATATACCTCCAATTTTGACTTCTGACTGAATGGTTTTTATAATACCACGTGCTTAATACAGGTTTATCCCATTTCATATTAGGGTTTTTAATAAGTGCTGCAAGGCTTTTGCCTTCTAATTTTTCTACTTTTGGGAGGTTGCACAACTCAACCAATGTAGGATATACTTCTAATAGGCTTACGGGCTTGTCATTTTTAACTCCTTTTTTTGAGCCAGGGAGTTTGAAAAATAATGGCACTTTAGTTGCCTCTTCCCAAAGGGCTTGTTTTCTCCATGTTTTTTTCTCTCCCATATGCTGGCCGTGATCGGACCATAGTACTACAATGGTGTTGTCTGCATATTTGCTATTTTCAAAGGCTTTAAGTACTTTTCCCACTTGGTCGTCAACAAATGAAATGCAGGCGAGGTAAGCATAAACTAATTCTTTCCAATAGGTATCACTAAGGTTTTCTACTGCATAATGGTCTCCCATCTCTATTTTACCAACTGCTATTGATTTGCCCATAAGGGGAATATCCGACATTTCATTATCTGGCACTTCGGGAATAATAGTTTTATCTAAGTCATATAGTTCGAAATACTCCTTAGGGGCAGTGTAGGGAACGTGTGGACGAACAAAGCCAACAGCTAGAAAAAAAGGCTTTTCGTGGGTTTCTTGTAGTTTGCTAACAGCCCATTCAGCTATTAATTCATCAAACATTTTCCCACCCGGCATATCCTCCCGCTCCAAAGCACCCCAACACAGTGAGTGTCCTTGCTTAATATTATAGTGGTTTACTATTTGGCTTCCTTCTTTTGGGAAGGGATAAAATTTTGTGCCTCCATAACCGTCTCCTCTGTCTTTTAAATCTTTTGGAACTTTATAGTTAGGGGCTATTTCATCCCAAAAGTCATCGGTCTTATCCTTATAGTCTGTTACTCCTTGATGAAATATCTTACCCACAGCCATAGTTTTGTAGCCATTGTCTTTAAAATACTGTGGTAACATTTTGTGCTCTCCCATTACTTGTTCATAGGTCTTACGCATAGCAGCAATTGAAGCATACCAGCCTGACGAGGAAGGGTGAATACCACTAAGCAAAGAGTTGCGCGATGCTGTACAAACAGCTTGCGAACAAAACGCATTGGTAAATAGCGTTCCTTGTTCAAAAAGCTTGTCAAGATGAGGGGTTTTTACTTGAGGATGACCATTTAAAGCACCTACCCAGTCATTTAGGTCATCAATAGCAATAAATAGCACGTTGGGGCTGCCTGTTTGCTCTTTTTGACGGCATCCAAAACTATAAAAAGCTACTACTAACGAAAAAATTACTAAACGTTTTAAGTTCATTTTCTTTTTGTAAGATTAAATTCAACAAAAGGCATAAATTATTATATAAATTTGGCAGTTATTCTTTCATAATAAGTATTGTAATTAGAAAGAGGTAGTTGCTTTTAAAAATTGCTTTCGTCATTTATGAGAAGTAGCTCAAACCTGTCAAAGAAAATTCTATAATCTACACCAACAAGGCAATTTTCGGAGTTTTCTAAACACCACTTAGGGTATAGCACTATGCAGTCCAAATCGTTTCTTTGAGATGGAGATAGACTATTTGCATCTTCATTTTCCCAGTTGCCTGTATCAGAAAAATCAAAATCCACTTCTATCCACTTGTCGACATCTTCACCAGATATTTCTGCTACTACATAAACTTCATCTGATGTATAGTCTCCTGTAGGATGATTGCCTCTATTTTGTAGTGCCAATTTTATATAATATGGAGAGGGTGCTGTAATACCATGACCGTTCTCATTTTTCTCATCCATATAAACTAAGATTCTAAATTTATTTTGAAGAGATAAATCGAATTTGCCATTAGAACCTTCAAGTACATTATGTTCGTGTAGTTCTAATCTTACGAAAGCGGCATCTCCAGAAGCACTCTTACTCGCAGTAATTCTTGCTCCTATTTTATCCCCATCAGGCATTGCAGGTATTCCTCTTTTTTGTGGAATGTCTTCTGCTGCATTCATCCCGCAATTTTCTAATTTCCAATCTCCACAAGAACCGCCTGCTGAATGCCAGCCTTCCCCTCCATCTATACTGGTGTAAATTGGTTCGCTTCCTCCATCTAAATTATATTTAAGGTGAATAAAAAATATAGGTTTAATATCTTCAATAACTACTTGCTGTTCCTTTACAACACTATCTACCGCTGCATAGGCTACTATCCTTATATCGTATTCGCCACTTTCTGTATAATGGTGTCTGTAAGTAAGTACACTTTCAAGTTCTTTGTTGTGTAGGTTAACGATAGTATTATCTCCAAAGTACATTTTATATAGCTGTACATCTTCCCCTTTTAAGTCGAGGAAAACCATTCCTACGGATGAATATATGGTAGGAGTTATTTCTACATTTGAAGGAGCTTTTGCTCCTACTTTTACATTTAAGTCCATTACAATGGTATCTCTGGTGCTTGGTCCATAGCCTATTAGCATAGGGTTGCGGGTATGGTGTCCCCAGTTCTTGTAAGTGTATTCTATTTCATTGCCTTCTGTTGTTTCTGTAACATCATCTTCATCAGGGTAAAACCTATAAAGATGTATGTTTTCTCCTTCGAAAGTAAATTTTACCTTACCGTCTTTTTCTTCACCTACTATTTGAGCTTCAAATTTGGTAATGTTAGGGTTGCCGGGGTTGGGTGGGTTTGCATAGTCATCCTTATCGCATCCTGCTATAAGTGTAACAAATAGACTGCATAATGATAAATACAATTTTATATTTTTCATAATTCTTTATTTTTTTCTATATAAACATCTATTGCTTTTGCTTTTCAAAAGCACCTATGTCAATAACATCAACAGGCACAGTTTCACCTGCATAATCTTTTAGCACATTGTCTTGTATTTCCTTCCCTGCATCAATAGCGGGTGAGCCTTCGTTTAGTTGAAATCTATATGCTCCTTCTACACCAAAGCTAAATGAAGGGTCTTCTTGTGTTATTGCCTGTGGTGGGTATGTTAGTGCCTCCTCCATTTTTGTAGTAAAATATATTATTGTCAAATGTATTGTTAGTGCTATTACCTTCATTGTTAAAGAGGTCGCAAGCCACTTCTGAGTAAAAAATATTGTTGTAATATTCTGTATTGTCAGAAGTTCCACTCCAACTTTTATGATAAACCATTCCTAAGTCCATCTTATCTTCTAAAGTAGCATCCGTATAAAACACATTATTATGTATAAGAGTGTTAGTAGCCAATCCTGATGTGCGAACAATGTGGGCTTTGTTATTAGCAAATACATTGTATCTGACGATAGTTCCATCATTAAATGGTGCGGTAGTAAGGTTGGAGGGTCCACCCGTTATAAGTATGCCCCCGTGTTCGTTATCGTGAGAGTAGTTGTATTGAAAGATAGTTCCTTTTGAGCGATAATCACTATCGAACCCACCAGCATCGTTATCTTCGCCCGTTACATTTTTCGTAAAGCGAGCTTCATTGTATTGCCAAAGAGCATCGTCTGTGTTGAACGAAAAACTGGCATTGCCTGTGGTAAGTGAGCCACAACTATCGAACAGATTGTGCTCTATCAGAGGAGATTTCGCAACTCTTAGTATCAGTCCGTTGCCTCCTATTTTTTCAAAGCGATTGTTGCGTATTACTACATTAAGGCTAGGTGTCCAATCACCACCATCGGTAAAGGTTCTGCTCGACCAAGAGGATTTATTGGTCATACCCGATTGCTCTACATTGTGTATGTGGCAACCTTCTACGACCAAACCATTAAAATAAGTGGGTTTTTTACTTCCTTTTATTTCAATGAATATACCTCCGTTTTCTTTGCCTGCGTGAAACTCATCGCCAGAAACTCCGTAAAAACCATTTACATCATATATTTCCAAGCCTTTTAGGTGAATATGATTAACTTCTCCCATATCTTCTGCTATAATGTGAACTCCTACTCTCAACTCGTTCTCCGTTGTTCTTTCTTCTCCTTTATTGGTGATTTTCAGGTTTCTCAATTCAAAATATTCGGTGTTTTCCAGTTTAACAGTAAAAGGGCGTTTGCCGTTACCATTTAAGAGGGGTTTTTCACCTTCTCCATATCTATCTATTACAATGGGGTTGTCTTTTTCTCCTTTTCCTTCTGGGACAATAACTCCATCCCAAACTCCTCCTGATTTTAGTAATATTTTATCCCCCGGCTGAAAAGTAAGCCTATTGATATTTGTTATTGTTTTCCACGCTTTTTCGGAAGATTCTCCTGTGTTGTTATCATCTCCATTTTTGTCATCTATATAATAGGTCCCTTCTTTGTTGTTTGTAGGAGGTATGTCATTTCTCTCGTTATCCTTTTTACAAGAAGTGAATAAAAGGACACTTGCTGCTATAAATATTATGTTTTTCATAATTTATATTGTCTGTTGTACTAATAACCTGGATTTTGAGGGTAACCTTTCATTAGTATTAACTCACTGTCAGGTATTGGCCAAGTTGTATTATAGTCTTGTATATAGTCTCTGCCCAGTCTACTAGATTCAATATGGTCAAAGCCCGCATAGTTTTTAACTTGTTCTACTAGCTTTTCTATTCTTTTCAGGAAGAACCATCTTTGTCCTTCAAAAGCTAACTCTCTGGCTCTCTCGTCCATTATATGCTGCTCTGTTACTGTTTCCAAATCACTTATCCCTGCTCTTGTTCTCACTTTGTTAATGTGTTCTACTGCCTTGTCGTTATTGTCATTCCTCATATAAGCTTCTGCGGCTATTAAGTGTGTTTCTGCCAGCCTATATATGATTATGTCTGCAAATCCTTCTCTATTATCGTCGGGCATATTTGGGTCGTAACTTTTCCACAAGCTTATAGCCATATTTTGAAAATCAATAGGATTTTCTTCTATTGTTATTTTTAGGGTATCCCCTAAATCTGTATTGTCAGGTAAGTTACTGGGGTCATTATAAATGAAAAAATCTCTATAATAATCATCGTATCTCTTATCGTTTGTTTGGTCATACAATCCTAATAGATAGTTATTAGGCATTGCCCACCCAAGGGGATAACCTCCTTGAGCTGCTTCTGGTATCATTCCATTCATCCTGTAGTAACGGGTTGCAAAAGAGTAAAAGAAGTTGTTTGTAGAACCTCCTCCTAGTTGTTGATTTTCAAAATCAAACTGGATAGCATAGAGGGTTTCATTGTGGTTTCTTTCGCCAGTATATTTACCAAATACGATGTCGGTGTCAAGTAACTGAAAATTACCACTATTTACAATTGCTTCGCAGTGTTCTATTGCAGCAGTCCAGTCTTTTTGCCACATAGCTGCTTTGGCTCTTATGTGTCTTGCCGATGCTTGGGTATGTTTTCCCGGTAGGTCTGTCCATTCTAAGTGTTCTATGGCAAAATCCAAGTCGCTATTAATCAATTCGAAAACATCTTCTGACTTGGCTGGACGATATTCTGTATTAGGGTTTACTGCTGCTTCTGGCGTAAAAGGTTCAGTGGTTAGGTATATATTGTCGAAAAGACGTATTAAAGTAAAATAAGCTTGTGCTCTGTGGCATTTAGCTTCTGCCAATATTTGGTTTCTTTCATCTTCGCTCATACTCACATCAGGTACAGCTTTTATAATACCATTTGCTCGTTCTATAAGTCTATAGTTAAGTGGCCAAAGGCTACTGGCTGCTGCAAAATTTATTGGATTATATCTTACTGGGTTATAATTTCGTTCGTATGAATACCCTCCTCTTGGTGCTGCAATGTCTGTTATAACTCTAACAATAGTGAAATTTTTTGTGTTATTGGTTCTTGCCATACTTCTTTCTCTATTGTAAAGACTTACAACGTGGGCTTTTAAGCCTTCTACTGTTGTATAGGTAAAGCTGTTATCCACTTCGGTAGGGTGTGTCTCTTCCAGCCATTTTTGACAGCTACTCGATGAGAAGATGAGTATTATAGAATATATAAATATTTTATTTTTCATTATTTATGGTTCTTTAAATTATAAGATATTTTACAAGAAAGTAACTTTTATACCAAAATTATAAGTAAATGCTTCTGGGTAGCTATTGGGGTTTCGCTCAGGACTATATGAGGAGAAGTTCATCCATGTAAATGGGTTGGTTACTGAGGTATATACTCTAAGATTTTTAATTCTATAAGGATTCAACCACTTTTCTGGGAAGGTATAGCCCAATACCATCGATCTTAATCTTATATAAGATGATTCTTCATAGGCAGTAAGTCTTAAATCAGCGGGCGTGGCATTGTTAGTAGGTTTTGGTGCTGTGTTGGATGGGTTTTCGGGTGTCCAGTAGTCCCGTTTCAATCCATTACTAATACCTCTTATATCACCTCCATATGCACCTTCGTGTAGGTAAGGGTTTAGTCTCATAAGATTTTGAACGGTATAGAGTTCGGCTGAAAAGTCAAGGTTTTTATAATTTATATTAAGTAAAAGAGACCCAATCCAGTCTGGCACTCTGCTTCTTAATACTCTATCAGCTTCTGTTATTTCTCCATCTCCATTTACATCTTTTCGTCTGATATCGCCAGGTCTTGCAGTAGGTGTATGCGAGTTTTCTATATCGTCGTTTTCTTGCCATATTCCATCAAACACAAAATCGTAATAATTGTTAACAGGCTCTCCTACAATAAGCCAGTTGTTGTATTTCCACCTGGTATTGTGTCTACTTCACCATAGAGTTCTTTTACTTTGTTTCTATTGAGTGTGAAAATTGGTGTAAGTGATATGCGAAGGTCTTTGTTATCTATAATATGTCCTGTTACAGATAGTTCTATTCCTTGATTCTCTATTCTGCCAACATTGTCCAGCATAGATGAATATCCGCTTATTCCAGGGAGACTCCTACTTATTAACAAGTCGGAAGTTTGATTGTTGTAATACTCAAAACTTCCTTGCACACGTCCTTTCAATAGTCCGAAGTCAAGCCCCACATTAAGCATAGTAGATGTTTCCCATTTTAAATCGGGGTTAGGCATTTGTGTGCCGGGAGAAAATCCTGCTTGTATGTCATCTCCAAAGATATAATAGAGTTGGCTGGCTGTTCCTATACTCTGATAAGGGCTGATAGCTTCGTTACCTGTTTGTCCGTAACTTATTCTTGTTTTTAATTGGCTAAGCCACGAAACATCTTTCAAAAAATCTTCTTGATGAGCATTCCAGCCTATTGCTGCCGAAGGGAAGTAGCCCCATTTATTATTAGCTCCAAAAACAGAGGAAGCGTCTGCCCTTGCTGTAAGTGTTAATATATACTTGTTGTCATAATTGTATCTTGCTCTACCCATAAAGGAAAGAAGCCTCCTTTGTGTCTCGCTTCTGCTAATAGTTTGTGTTTCTGCTCCTGCTATACCCTTCCATCCTAATAAATCGTTGGGAAATCCAAAAGCCTCGTTGGTAGTTCGCCCCCAATGACGTTCGATGATACTATGTACTCCTGTGAAATCTATTTGGTGTTTGTTGATTTTTTTATCATAAGTGAGTATGTTTTCTATCATCCCTTCTCTAAAGTCACTAGTAGAATGAGTGGCTTCGCCATTTGAGCCTCTACCATTTTGTGATAAGGAAGATTCGTATTCTCCAGCAACTTCATTCGATGTTCTCCAACTAGCATTTAAACGGTATTTTACGTCAAATGGCAGCCTTGCATCAAAAAAGACGTTGTAAGTACCTTTGTGCAAAACAGATTCTCTGTCTGTTTCTTCAATGTTGATAAAGGGATTAAAGTGAGTCGCTTCTCCTGCTACAAAAGTTAATAAATTACCATTGTCATCATATTTTTTTGCTATAGGAGGGGTGATAAAAGTATTGAGTCGCGAGGTTTCTCTTTCTCTATATCCTACGTAATAGTAAAAGTTGACTCCCATATCTAACCAATCATTTACTTTTTGGTCTACATTTAAACGAAAGTTATAACGTTCGTAGTTAGATTTGGGCAATACTCCTTCGTTGTTGAAATACCCTAAGCTGAATCCTATTTTAGTAATGTCTGTTCCACCTCTTATATTTATGTCGTGTTGTGTTACTATAGTATTTTTTCGCAATATTTCATCTTCCCAGTCAATAAACTGTCCTGATTCTAAAACATCTAACATTAGTGCACTAAATATTTCTTCATCGGGTCTATATGCTCCGCCATTATCTGTTCTATATGCTTCCCTTCTTAGCTGGGCGTATTCGTATCCATTGTATATGTCAAAGTTTCTGTTTACTGCATTCTGAAAACCTACATAACTATTGTAGGTTACTTGTGTTTCACCTTCTTTGCCTCTATTGGTGGTGATAAGGATAACACCATTGGCAGCTCTTGCTCCATAAATGGCTTGCGATGATGCGTCTTTTAATACTTCTAATGATTCTATATCGCTGGGGTTCACATCGTTGATATTGCTTATGGGAACTCCATCTACAATGATGAGAGGGTCGTTGCCGCCAGATAAGGAGCTTTGCCCTCGGATAAGTATATCGGATGAACCTCCCGGTGAGGCACTACCTACAGTAACTTGTACCCCTGCTGCTCTTCCTCTAAGCATTTCTCCTACGTCGGTAGTGGGTATCTTTTGCATCTCCTCTGCCTCAACAGATGAAATAGCACTTACGATGTTGCTTCTCGATTGTGTTCCGTATCCTACTACTACCAGCTCGTCCAATAGTAGGGCATCAGTAGATAAATGCACATTGATTATTATTCTTCCTTCTACGTTTATTTCTTGGGTCTTGTATCCTATGTATGAGAAAACGAGTACAGGAGACTTTATATTCTCATTTATTCTAATAGTATATGATCCATTTATGTCGGAGATTGTACCTATTGAGGTACCCCTTATGGTTATGTTTACTCCCGGTAAAGTTTCATCGTTATTATCTTTGTCAAATACCCTACCTGTAATTGTGTATTGCGAGAAAGTACTTGAAAAACAAAAGAAACTAATGATAAAAATGTAAAATGCTTTTTTTGCGAATGGTAACATATTGTTCGTAAAGATTAGTAAGTTTTTTTACCGTGAACGCTCCCATATTTTTTTAAACCAAAACTTTTGTTTATTTTATTTTTGTTAATAAAATAATATGGGGGCGTTCACACAACTAAATTGTAAATTTAGTATGTAAAAACACTTTTTGCAAGAAAAAAAACATTTTTTTTAACGAAATAGTTGCCAATCTAAATTTAAAATACTTAACTTGCTGATTGTGTGCGACTTATTCTAAGGCATTTTCTCACATTGGACTCTTTGTTCCAAACCTTGAAAAGCAATTGAGTTTGACAATTATATGCAACTTTACATTAAAATATTTGGGTCAAACAAGTATATTGTTGCCAAAACTATAATA
Source organism: Tubiluchus corallicola (assembly GCA_030141605.1). Classification (NCBI taxonomy): domain Eukaryota; kingdom Metazoa; phylum Priapulida; class Priapulimorpha; order Priapulimorphida; family Tubiluchidae; genus Tubiluchus; species Tubiluchus corallicola. The sequence goes on from JAQGDQ010002425.1 coordinate 16,473, forward strand.
CTGTACTACACCCCTTTATGGAGCAGCGGTGTAGTTATCAAAAATAACCTTGTAAGAATAAGAAGAAGGCGAGTAAGTTATCTTTAAGGTTATATCATATTCTCCTGCTGCTATACAGGCGAAATTACCTTCATCTGCTTCTTCTATATTACTTGTTTTGTCTTCTAGGTTAGAATTGTTTGCATTTACCTGATAAACCCAATCTTTATTAGCTCTAAACTTAAATGTGCCTATATTTAAATCTTGTTGCAAAGTATAAGTATATATATTGTCTTCTATCTGAGGATTTCCCATATCTATATCATCGTCCCAACCGTTTCCAGCAGCACCTATTAGCGCCCAACTATGTTCGTCTGGAGCAAGCAGAGGTGCAAGGTCTCCTGTGTAGGTTGTATCTATAGTAAACTTACTTCCAGACACATCATAATTTAAGGTAAATGTGTAACTACCTCTGCCCTCTGCTTTCATCGAAATATTTTTTCCTCCAAGAGAAAGTTCATTTATTGAACCTCCAAGATTGGTAAATGCTTTTACCTCTCCACCTACATCATCAGCTATTTCAAGATTCCAATTATCGTTATAACGAACTTTGAATTCTCCTTCGTCTAATTCGAGATTTTCTACCTTCCAAAAGGAAGTAGTACTACTCAAGCTCTCCTCAACATTAAGATCTTGGTCTGAATTCCACCCATCAGCAGTAGCGCTCCCTATTACTCCCCAAGAATTTACTTTGTTGAGGAAATATTTTGAGGTTTGCTCATCTACTATAACTATAACGTGATAAAATCCTGTAGTTTCTACATTCATAGCATCTCCATCTTCTACAAGTGTGCCTGTAGTAAGAGTACCTGTAGTTTCTTGATCGCTTCCTCCCCATAATTGAATATCAACACCATCTTGAAACTCGAAAGAGAAACCTCCCCCTTTGGCAGTAATATATACAAACTTTTCGTACATTCCTGTGCGTAAAACAGCATTAGCATTTTCATCTACCACACCACTTTTCATTAAAGTAGCGGACGATTTTTCAGTTCTTCCTACAGAACCTCCAAGTATATGAAATCCATCCGTTACCTCAACATATACAATAGATTTTTTATTTTTTTCTGTATCGCAAGATAATAACATAAGAAACAAAACAATTGCGACTATAGATGAAATTAAATATTTTGTTTTCATAGTATTATTGATTATATTTTTTTACAAATTTGGATTAGCATCTAATGCCGTTTGTGGTATTGGGAAAATCTCTCTTTCAGTAGCCGATGGGTCTTTCTCCCACCATCCAATACCGAACTTGCCAAAACGGATAAGGTCTTGTCTTCTATGTCCTTCCCAGAACATTTCTCGTCCTCTTTCAGCTAATAAATTATCCAAGTCGGCAGTAATAGCACCTACCCCCGCACGAGTCCTTATTTTTGTTAATAATTCAGCGGCAGTACCATCTCCCGCTCCATTAAGGCGTATTAAAGCTTCTGCTTTCATCAACAGCACATCAGCATATCTAAATAGTGGGTAATCATTACTCAAGTTTTCTCTTGCTCCATTTTTTACTTCAAATTTTACTACTCTAGCTCCTGACATTCTTATTTGCTTTGTAGTATATGCGGCATCTAATTTCAATGCTGGTATATGTTTATCAAATACTAAGTTTTCGTTTGCATCTGCATCTATTATTTCCTCGCCGGAAACAGTATATTGTTGACCAATAAGAAAATAACCATCACCATTAGTTCCTTTTCTTAGATCACCGCTTCCGTAAGTGTCGTAATGATCCTCCATTGTTGCAAAACCATTCCACGGTTTTTGCAACATATCAAAAGTCTGGTCATTATCGTAGTGCAAAGTTCTCATATGAAGATTAAATCCTTGAAAATTAATTTCATCAAAAGGGATAGTAAATATATTCTCCATAGAATTCTTATTGTCTGTTACAAAAGGAGCAAGAGGACTTATTTCCAAGTCAAAAGCATCCATTTTTATAACCGCCTCACAAGCGTCCAGTGCTCCCTGCCATTGGGGAGTACCTGTATATACTTCTGCATTTAAATAAAGTTTAGCAAGTAATGTGTAGGCTGTTGCTTTATTGACAACAGATTTGTTATTATGTGAAGGATTTGCCAAATTAGAAATATTATCATCGATTACTTCTATCAAAGAATTATATATATCTTCTCTTCTTGTTTTGTGCGGATTTGAGGGTGCATTAGAAAATGATGTTACATAAGGTACATCTCCATAGTTATCTATAAGTAAATAATAGTAAAATGACCTAAGTATTTTCATTTGTGCTGCTGCGTTCTTATCTTCTTCACTATCTCCTAAATATTCCAAAGCCTTATTGCATTCTGTAATGCCATTGTAAAAATTGCCCCACATATCAATTATTGATTTGGTCATATTTGTCCAAGTATGGGTATGTAGTTCTCTCCATCGCCCTCCATCGTCCCAATCTGTAAGTCGTGTAGGAGCAACCACTGCATCACTTGTTACCTCTTGAGCAAACCACCATTCTCCATTATCTACCAACCTGCCAAGTTCTTTATAAGCTCCAATGGTTAGTAAATCTGCTTGTCTGTCATTTTCAGGATATAGGTTTTCTGGAATATTATCATACACCTCCTCGTCTAAGTTTATACAAGAATTTAGAAGTACAATATTTATTAACAATAGCAATGTTTTTTTCATAACAAACTTTTTTAAAGCTTAATATTTAACCCCACCAAAAAAGTTCTTGTCTTAGGGTATACACTATACTGATCTATACCAAAAGTCATTCCACTTTGGCTCATTTCTGGATCTAAGCCACTATAATTGGTAAGTGTAAATAAATTATTGGAAGTAAAATGAGCTCTTAAACCTTTCACATTCTTGAGCCATCCTACATTTTGGGTATCAAAAGTATAGCCTATAGTAAAATTGTCCATACGAATAAATGAACCATCCTCTATATAGAAATCAGAGTATTTTGGACTATCATTCAAAGTGCCGGCCAGATCCAAAGCTTCCTGAAGTCCATTTCTATCTGGTAATACCGATGGATTTCCAAATATCATACGGGTTACATTAAGAATGTCGTGTCCTACTACAGCTCTTAAAGAAAAGCTAATATCCCAATTTTTATAAATTTTAAACTGACTTGTCCAAGCCAGCTCAAAATCAGGTAGAGCGTTTCCTATCTCTTGTCTGTCTTCGTCGTTTTGTTCGTATGTTAAAGAACCATCAGGTGCTTCAAACACAAATTTTCCGTCACTATCTATACCTGCGTATTTCCATCCATAAAATGTTCCTAATTCACTTCCTGGCATAACTACTTGTGTCCAAACATCGCTCAATCCACGTCCACTTATCCAACCTTCTTTTCTGAATTCCAGATTGTATTGATCGTTAGATAAAGAAACTACTTTTTGTTTATTAGTGGAAAATGAGATTAAATTTTTCCATTTTATATTTTTTCGTTCAATGGCTGTACCTGCAAGGTTTATTTCAAAACCATTATTAGTAATCTCTCCCGCATTGGCATAGGTTGTTCCATAGCGATTGGGTGGCACAGGCACTTCATATTCTGCCAGAAGGTCATAAGTTCTTTTCCTATAATAATCCAAAGAACCTGTTATTCTATTTTTCAAAATACCAAAATCTAGTCCAATGTTCCACTCCTCATTTTCTTCCCATTTAAGGTCTGGGTTAGCATTTCGTATTTGTTGAAAAACAACGACTGACTCTCCTGTATTAGGATCTATTGAAGAACCTCCAGAACCTACAAGGTCTTTCGACAAATACCTGTCTATTTCTTGGTTTCCTACTATCCCCCACCCTACTCTTACCTTTAATTGATTGAAAAGACTTGGGTCAAAGAAATCTTCCTTCGTAAGATCCCACGCTGCAGATGCTGAGGGAAACCATCCCCATTTATGATTATCTCCAAACTTTGAAGATCCATCTCGTCTAATAGTAGTTGTAAGAAAATATTTTGACTCATAATCATAAACACCTCTTGCAAAAAAAGACACCAATCTATTAGCCCCTTTATATGAGGATACATCTCCAATGCTTACATCATTTAAAAGGGCTAAATTGTGAGATTGCACATAATCTGACCCTACATCTCGTCCTTGTGCCTTAAACCCAGTTGATATATCTTCTTGAAACGAATATCCGCCCACTGCACTTAGGTTATGTCCTTCATTAAAACTATTGCTATATGATATAGTAGCTTCTAATATTTTAGAAATGTCATTATTGTATTCTCTGTAAGCATAGCCATTGGTAGTTGTTACATTCGAATAGCTAGGCTCAAAATAAAAGTGTTCTTGATCATCTCTTGTATAGCCTATATTTACTCCTCCTGTAAGATTTTCTACTATTTCATAATTCAATCTCAGGTTTCCTAAAAAACGTTTCGCAGACCGTTCATCTTGTACTTGTTCTACGGCTGCTACTGGGTTGTTGTATTCAAAGCCATCAACTTCATAAAATGATCCATCTTCATTGTATACAGGAAGAGTTGGGTTTCTTTGATACGCTTGAAAAAGCACATCTCTTTCTCCTTTTCCATCATACTTTACATAGTTGTTTTCTTCAAAAGTTCCTGATATACCTCCTTGTATTGTTAATTTATTATTAAGTGCTCTTTGATTAAAATTGATGCGCCCTACAACTCTTTCTTTTTCCGAACCTATTACTACTCCGCTGAAATCTAAATAGGTTATAGAAGCTCTGTAATTACCTTTACCACTTCCACCAGTAAAAGCTATATTATGGGTTTGCGATATACCTGTTCTTAGTATTTCATCTTGCCAGTCTGTATTAGCCCCGCCATCTGTGAAAGATAAACCATTATCAGATACATATTTTCTCAGCTGGTTTGCATCTAATAAATCCAACTTATTAGCAGCATGGTCTAAAGAAACATAGCTATTGTATTCTACCGCAGATTCCATATCTTTTTCACCTCCTCTTTTGGTGGTAATGATAATTACTCCATTAGACCCTCGCGAACCGTAAATAGCAGTAGAAGATGCATCTTTCAACACATTAAAGCTTTCTATGTCTTCTGGAGCTACCGTTGTGGGGTCTACCCCAGGAACTCCATCAACAACATACAGTGGTTCTGTGCCTGATACAAGTCCCGAAGAACCTCTAATTTTCACAGAAAAACCTGCATTAGGGTCTCCACCTTGTTTGACAATTGTTACCCCCGCTACTTTTCCTTGTATCCCCTGTATTGGGTCTGTAAGCACCCCATCGTTAAAATCGTCAGGCCCTACGCTAACTACAGCCCCTGTTTTATCACTTTTCTTTTGCGTACCATACCCAATAATCACAACCTGCTCCAATCCTACACTTTCGGACATCATTTCCACATTAATAACACTATTATTTCCTATTTGAATTTCCTTTGTTTCCATTCCAACGAACGAAAACACAAGAGTTCCTGCATCTTCACCAACGTTGATTGAATACTCACCATTGCTCGCCCCTGTAGTAGTGCCAATAGTAGTGCCTTTAATAACAACACTTACGCCGGGCAAAGGGTTATTATCAGCATCTACTACAACTCCAGTTATTGTCTTGGCTTGAGAGAGAGAGCATATTGCAACTAATAAAAATAGGGATAAAAAGAATTTTGTAAATGAATTTCCCATCGCAGTCTGGCTTTATTAAGTTATATTAAGAATTGTTTTGACAAATTTTAATGTAAGAATAAAAACAAATGTAAATAAAATAAAATAAATAAAACTACACAATTTTTTTGTTAGCAAACATTAGCTATATAACATAAAAACCTAAAAACAAGCATTACTGTCTTGTTTTTTCACTTACAACTTATGCAAACGTTTGCATAAACAAATTTCAATAAAAAATGCTTGTAAAATGCTAAAAACTATTCCTTGTATTTTTTACTTAGTTCTTTAAAAAATGAAAGTAATAGTATATCTACTTCTTTTCATTTTGTTTTAACATGTAATGTAAAATATCTTTGAATATTTATTGTGAAAAAGTAGTTTTATTTATTTTTTTTCTAAAAAAATAAACTTTAATTTGCTTATAAAAATATATATATATAATTTTAAAATTTAATAACATCAGAAGGTGAAGTATAGTTATTTGCGTTTTTTTATGAAGTATATTTAAATTGAGAGGCTTTCCTTTTTTTACTATAATTTGAATTCACAATAATAGCTAAATGCTTATTACCCTTGTATTGAGATGTAAAATTTTCAACTTTAATAAACATTGAATTTATAATTAAAGAAAATGCAAAAAAATGCTGTTGTATCCATTACACTTCTAAGAATAGTTATAGGGTGGCACTTTTTATACGAGGGAATTTCTAAGGCTTTTCAAGCAGATTGGTCATCTTTTGCTTATTTAAAATATGCAAATGGGCCTTTGAGTTATCTAACGCAATTTTTTATTCAAAGTCAAAGTTTTATTAAATTTACAGATTATTTAGTAATTATCAGTTTATTCCTCGTAGGACTAAGTCTTCTTTTAGGTATTTATTCTCGTGTATTTGCTTATGTTGGAATAGCTTGGCTTTGTCTTTTCTATTTGTCTTATCCTCCCTTTGATTTAGAGAAAGTAGGGTCTATCTCTGGTACTGGAAATTATTTTATTGTGGATAATAATTTGATTGAAATTATTGCTTTGTGGGTTACAACGTACTTCCCTACCGAAAGAAATGTGGGAATACGTAGACTTATGAAAATATGATATAATTAATAAGTTTTTAGGTAGGAAATTTAAGAGTATATGAACAAAAAGAAGCTAAATAGAAGGGATTGGTTAAAAGGATTGGCAACTGTTCCAGTAGCAGGGTTGTTGTTGTATAAAGGATATAAGAATTTACAACATAAAAAAATTAAGAGTTTATTCATTGATGAACAAGAAGAAGAAAAACCCATAGATTTTTTTTCAGGTAGTGAAAAAGAAAAACTAAGGGTAGGCATCATCGGGTCAGGGGGTAGAGGATGCTATATATTGAGATCTTTGGGTTTTGAACATCCTGAGTGGATTGATATGGTGATGAAGGAGGCTAAAAAAAATCCACAGGATAAGCGTTACGAGGAGTTTTTGCAGCAAGAAGACTTAGGCATTGTGATAAATGGTATTTGCGATGTTTTTGACAAGGCTGCTCAAAGAGGTATAGAGATGGGCGCTAATTTACATAGGCAGCCTACTAATGGAAAAATGGCTACTCCTCCTAAAAGGTATAGGAACTATATTGAAATGCTAGATTCTCCAGATATTGATGTTGTTGTTATAGCTACTCCTGACCATTGGCATGCAACTATGACAATGGAGGCTGCAAAGAGGGGAAAGCACGTGTATTTAGAAAAGCCGCTTAGCTGGACATTGGATGAAACTTATGAGGTTGCAAAAATAGTTAAGGAAAGTGGTATTATTTTTCAATTAGGACATCAGGGGAGGCAAGATTTAAGTTATCTTAAAGCTAAGCAGATTATAGATAAGGGGATTATTGGAAAGGTTAATATGATTGAAGTAACCACTAATAGGAACGATCCTGTGGGGGCTTGGGTTTACCCTATTCATCCTGATGCTAATCCAAACACTATTGATTGGAAACAGTTTTTGGGTAAGGCTCCTCATCACGAGTTTAGTTTAGAGCGTTTTTTTAGATGGCGTTGCTGGTGGGATTACAGCACGGGATTAATAGGAGATTTGCTTACACACGAGTTCGATGCTATCAATCAAATAATGGACTTAGGAATTCCTCGTAGTGCAACAGCTTCTGGTGGAGTTTATTACTATAAAGATGGAAGAACGGTTCCTGATGTGCTGCAAGTAGCTTTAGAGTTTGAGAAGCAAGATATTTCTTTTCTCTATTCTGCATCTCTTGCTAATAGCCACGATAGAGGTAAATCTATAATGGGAACGGATGGTACAATTCAGTTGGGACAATTACATAATGGAACGTTGGCATTGGAAATAGATGCTTATTCACAAAAGTATAAAGATGCAATACAACGAAAGGAAATTAATCCAAACGAACCTTATTACTTTAACCCAGCCAAAAACAATATAGATGCTATTACATCTGCTACGGAGAAATATTTTGCTAATAGGGGTTTGTTATATACTTATAGAGGAGGGAGACGTGTTGATACTACTTTCCTACATTTGGGAGAGTGGTTGTATTGCATAAGGAATAAGCAACAGCCAAGCTGTAGCATAGAGCCATCCTTTCAAGAAGGTATTGCTGTACAGATGGCCACTAAGGCTTATAGGGAGGGGCGAACTATTTACTGGGATGAAGAGAAAAAGAAATTAGTTTAAAACTTTAAATTTATTAAATAATATGAAGAAAAATGTAAATAGGAGAGATTTTATTAAAAAGACTGGTACTTACACAGCTGGTATTGCTGCTGGAGGTGCATTGCTTAGCAAGGTTTCTAATGCCTATGCCGCTGTTCCAGCGGTGAACAAGTCTGCAAATTATGTTTCTCCTAATGATAGATTAAACATAGCCGCAGTTGGTGTAGGTGGTATGGGTAGACGTAACTTAAAGCAAATTACGGGGCAAAATATTGTTGCTTTGTGTGATGTCGATTGGAAGTACGCAAAAAAGTGTTTCGAAGATTACCCTAAGGCTGCTAAGTATAAGGATTACCGTAAGATGTTGGAGCGAAAAGATATTGATGCAGTAGTTATTGCAACTACCGACCATACTCATGCTTGTATTGCAGCTCAAGCAATGCGTCAAGGTTTGCACGTGTTTGTTCAAAAGCCACTTACACATAGTGTTTACGAGTCGCGAGTATTGACCAATTTAGCCAACGAGTATAAGGTTGCGACACAAATGGGAAATCAAGGTAATTCTGGGGAAGGTATTCGTACGGTTTGTGAGTGGATTTGGGATGGTGCTATCGGAGAGATAAACAAGGTTGATACTTGGACGAATAGGCCTATATGGCCACAAGGGCTAGAGCGCCCGAAAAAGTCTATGAAAGTTCCTAAAACACTGGATTGGGATTTGTTTTTAGGCCCTGCAGCTCATAGACCCTATCATTCTGCTTATACTCCTTGGAATTGGAGAGGTTGGTGGGATTTTGGTACCGGAGCTTTGGGAGATATGGCTTGTCATATTATAGACCCTGCATTTAAGGCATTGAAGTTGGAATATCCTATTGCCATAGAGGGAACTTCTTCTGCTATCAATACTGAATCTGCTCCTAATGCTGAGAGGGTAAAATACTATTTTCCAAAGCGAAAAAGTTTAGCTAAGGTGGGTATGCCAGCTGTGGAAATCACTTGGACTGACGGGGGTATCTTGCCTATTATTCCTAAGGAAATTAAAGATGGTAGAGAATTAGACAGAGATGGAGGAGTAATTTTCCACGGAACAAAGGGAACTCTCGTTTGCGGAACTTATGGTAGAGACCCACGCTTGTTTATTGGAGGAAAAGAAGCTACCCAAGATTATAAAGCCCCTAAGGTGTTGAGAAGAATAGAAACAACTCACGAAATGGATTGGGTAAGAGCTTGTAAAGAATCTCCTGAAAATAGGGTAGAGGCAAGTTCGGAGTTCAATTACGCAGGTCCTTTAAATGAGATGGTAGTTATGGGTGTGGTAGCAGTTAGACTTCAGGATTTGAGGAGAAAATTGGAGTGGGATGGAAAAAATATGAAGTTTACTAATATTGCCAATGACGATGAGATACGGGTAATTACAACGGACAAGTTTAGTGTTGTAGATGGAGACCCTAAGTGGGATACTCAATATAAAACCTTTAACGCTAAGGAAACAGCCGAGGAGTATATAAAACATACTTACAGAGAAGGGTGGGAGTTGTGATAATTTTTATTTATGTATTAAATTAATTTTTATAACTTAAAGTTTAAACTTTGAGTTTGTTTATTTATAATCTTAAAATATTATTAATCTAATGATGAAATTAAATAATTTTTTTAACAGTGTGATAGTGTTAACTGTAATTGGTTTAACATCTTCTTGTTGCTCTTCTGGCGGAGGAGACAAGTCGTGCGGAAAGAGTAGTAGTAAGAAGGAAAAAGCCTGTAAAAGCGAGATAAACACTTTGTCTAA
>JAQGDQ010002425.1:33372-48467 GCA_030141605.1 Tubiluchus corallicola
ACAAAGTGTTTATCTCGCTTTTACAGGCTTTTTCCTTCTTACTACTACTCTTTCCGCACGACTTGTCTCCTCCGCCAGAAGAGCAACAAGAAGATGTTAAACCAATTACAGTTAACACTATCACACTGTTAAAAAAATTATTTAATTTCATCATTAGATTAATAATATTTTAAGATTATAAATAAACAAACTCAAAGTTTAAACTTTAAGTTATAAAAATTAATTTAATACATAAATAAAAATTATCACAACTCCCACCCTTCTCTGTAAGTATGTTTTATATACTCCTCGGCTGTTTCCTTAGCGTTAAAGGTTTTATATTGAGTATCCCACTTAGGGTCTCCATCTACAACACTAAACTTGTCCGTTGTAATTACCCGTATCTCATCGTCATTGGCAATATTAGTAAACTTCATATTTTTTCCATCCCACTCCAATTTTCTCCTCAAATCCTGAAGTCTAACTGCTACCACACCCATAACTACCATCTCATTTAAAGGACCTGCGTAATTGAACTCCGAACTTGCCTCTACCCTATTTTCAGGAGATTCTTTACAAGCTCTTACCCAATCCATTTCGTGAGTTGTTTCTATTCTTCTCAACACCTTAGGGGCTTTATAATCTTGGGTAGCTTCTTTTCCTCCAATAAACAAGCGTGGGTCTCTACCATAAGTTCCGCAAACGAGAGTTCCCTTTGTTCCGTGGAAAATTACTCCTCCATCTCTGTCTAATTCTCTACCATCTTTAATTTCCTTAGGAATAATAGGCAAGATACCCCCGTCAGTCCAAGTGATTTCCACAGCTGGCATACCCACCTTAGCTAAACTTTTTCGCTTTGGAAAATAGTATTTTACCCTCTCAGCATTAGGAGCAGATTCAGTATTGATAGCAGAAGAAGTTCCCTCTATGGCAATAGGATATTCCAACTTCAATGCCTTAAATGCAGGGTCTATAATATGACAAGCCATATCTCCCAAAGCTCCGGTACCAAAATCCCACCAACCTCTCCAATTCCAAGGAGTATAAGCAGAATGATAGGGTCTATGAGCTGCAGGGCCTAAAAACAAATCCCAATCCAGTGTTTTAGGAACTTTCATAGACTTTTTCGGGCGCTCTAGCCCTTGTGGCCATATAGGCCTATTCGTCCAAGTATCAACCTTGTTTATCTCTCCGATAGCACCATCCCAAATCCACTCACAAACCGTACGAATACCTTCCCCAGAATTACCTTGATTTCCCATTTGTGTCGCAACCTTATACTCGTTGGCTAAATTGGTCAATACTCGCGACTCGTAAACACTATGTGTAAGTGGCTTTTGAACAAACACGTGCAAACCTTGACGCATTGCTTGAGCTGCAATACAAGCATGAGTATGGTCGGTAGTTGCAATAACTACTGCATCAATATCTTTTCGCTCCAACATCTTACGGTAATCCTTATACTTAGCAGCCTTAGGGTAATCTTCGAAACACTTTTTTGCGTACTTCCAATCGACATCACACAAAGCAACAATATTTTGCCCCGTAATTTGCTTTAAGTTACGTCTACCCATACCACCTACACCAACTGCGGCTATGTTTAATCTATCATTAGGAGAAACATAATTTGCAGACTTGTTCACCGCTGGAACAGCAGCATAGGCATTAGAAACTTTGCTAAGCAATGCACCTCCAGCAGCAATACCAGCTGTGTAAGTACCAGTTTTTTTAATAAAATCTCTTCTATTTACATCTTTCTTCATATTATTTAATAAATTTAAAGTTTTAAACTAATTTCTGTTTCTCTTCATCCCAATAAATAGTTCTCCCCTCCCTATAAGCCTTAGTAGCCATCTGTACAGCAATACCTTCTTGAAAGGACGGCTCTATGCTACAGCTTGGCTGTTGCTTATTCCTTATGCAATACAACCACTCTCCCAAATGCAGAAAAGTAGTATCAACACGTCTCCCTCCTCTATAAGTATATAACAAACCCCTGTTAGCAAAATATTTCTCCGTAGCAGATGTAATAGCATCTATATTGTTTTTGGCTGGGTTAAAGTAATAAGGTTCGTTTGGATTAATTTCCTTTCGTTGTATTGCATCTTTATACTTTTGTGAATAAGCATCTATTTCCAATGCCAACGTTCCATTATGTAATTGTCCCAACTGAATTGTACCATCCGTTCCCATTATAGATTTACCTCTATCGTGGCTATTAGCAAGAGATGCAGAATAGAGAAAAGAAATATCTTGCTTCTCAAACTCTAAAGCTACTTGCAGCACATCAGGAACCGTTCTTCCATCTTTATAGTAATAAACTCCACCAGAAGCTGTTGCACTACGAGGAATTCCTAAGTCCATTATTTGATTGATAGCATCGAACTCGTGTGTAAGCAAATCTCCTATTAATCCCGTGCTGTAATCCCACCAGCAACGCCATCTAAAAAAACGCTCTAAACTAAACTCGTGATGAGGAGCCTTACCCAAAAACTGTTTCCAATCAATAGTGTTTGGATTAGCATCAGGATGAATAGGGTAAACCCAAGCCCCCACAGGATCGTTCCTATTAGTGGTTACTTCAATCATATTAACCTTTCCAATAATCCCCTTATCTATAATCTGCTTAGCTTTAAGATAACTTAAATCTTGCCTCCCCTGATGTCCTAATTGAAAAATAATACCACTTTCCTTAACTATTTTTGCAACCTCATAAGTTTCATCCAATGTCCAGCTAAGCGGCTTTTCTAAATACACGTGCTTTCCCCTCTTTGCAGCCTCCATTGTCATAGTTGCATGCCAATGGTCAGGAGTAGCTATAACAACAACATCAATATCTGGAGAATCTAGCATTTCAATATAGTTCCTATACCTTTTAGGAGGAGTAGCCATTTTTCCATTAGTAGGCTGCCTATGTAAATTAGCGCCCATCTCTATACCTCTTTGAGCAGCCTTGTCAAAAACATCGCAAATACCATTTATCACAATGCCTAAGTCTTCTTGCTGCAAAAACTCTTCATAACGCTTGTCCTGTGGATTTTTTTTAGCCTCCTTCATCACCATATCAATCCACTCAGGATGTTCAAAACCCAACGACCTCAATATATAGCATCCTCTACCCCCTGACCCAATGATGCCTAACCTTAGTTTTTCTTTTTCACTGCCTGAAAAGAAATCTATGGGTTTTTCTTCTTCTTGTTCATCAATAAATAAACTCTTAATTTTTTTATGTTGTAAATTCTTATATCCTTTATACAACAACAATCCTGCTATTGGAACAGTTGCCAATCCTTTTAACCAATCCCTTCTATTTAGTTTCTTTTTGCTCATATACTCTTAAATTTCCTACCTAAAAACTTATTAATTATATCATATCTTCATAAGTCTACGTATTCCCACATTTCTTTCGGTAGGGAAGTACGTTGTAACCCACAAAGCAATAATTTCAATCAAATTATTATCCACAATAAAATAATTTCCAGTACCAGAGATAGACCCTACTTTCTCTAAATCAAAGGGAGGATAAGACAAATAGAAAAAGCCAAGCCAAGCTATTCCAACATAAGCAAATACACGAGAATAAATACCTAAAAGAAGACTTAGTCCTACGAGGAATAAACTGATAATTACTAAATAATCTGTAAATTTAATAAAACTTTGACTTTGAATAAAAAATTGCGTTAGATAACTCAAAGGCCCATTTGCATATTTTAAATAAGCAAAAGATGACCAATCTGCTTGAAAAGCCTTAGAAATTCCCTCGTATAAAAAGGCGGCCACCCTATAACTATTCTTAGAAGTGTAATGGAGGAATTGTTATTTTTTTGCATTTTCTTTTAATTATAAATTCAATGTTTATTAAAGTTGAAAATTTTACATCTCAATACAAGGGTAATAAGCATTTAGCTATTATTGTGAATTCAAATTATAGTAAAAAAAGTGTTTTTCCCTAATTCTAAATATACTTCATAAAAAAACGCAAATAACTATAATACTTCACCTTCTGATGTTATTAAATTTTAAAATTATATATATATATTTTATAAGCAAATTAAAGTTTATTTTTTTTAGAAAAAATAAATAAAACTACTTTTTCACAATAAATATTCAAAGATATTTTACATTACATGTTAAAACAAAATGAGTAGGTTATATACTATTACTTTCTATTTTTTAAAGAACTAAGTAAAAATATATGAATAGTTTTTAGCATTTTACAAGCATTTTTTATTAAAGCTATTTAAAAATCGTTTGCATAGTTGTAAAAGTGAAAAAACAAGCACAGTAATGTGCTTGTTTTTAGGTTTTTATGTTATATAGCTAATGTTTGCTAACAAAAAAATTGTGTAGTTTTATTTTATTTTATTTTATTTTACATTTGTTTTTTATTCTTACATTAAAATTTGTCAAAACAATTTTAATTTAACATAACTTAATAAAGTTAGACTGCGATGGGAAATTCATTTACAAAATTCTTTTATCCCTATTTTTATTAGTTGCAATATGCTCTTTCTTGCAAGCCAAGACAATAACGGGAGTTGTAGTAGATGCTGATAATAACCCTTTGCCCGGCGTAAGTGTTGTTATTAAAGGCACTACTATTGGCACTACTACAGGGGCGAGCAATGGTGAGTATTCAATCAACGTTGGTGAAGATGCAGGAACTCTTGTGTTTTCGTTCGTTGGAATGGAAACAAAGGAAATTCAAATAGGAAATAATAGTGTTATTAATGTGGAAATGATGTCCGAAAGTGTAGGATTGGAGCAGGTTGTGATTATTGGGTATGGTACGCAAAAGAAAAGTGATAAAACAGGGGCTGTAGTTAGCGTAGGGCCTGACGATTTTAACGATGGGGTGCTTACAGACCCAATACAGGGGATACAAGGAAAAGTAGCGGGGGTAACAATTGTCAAACAAGGTGGAGACCCTAATGCAGGCTTTTCTGTAAAAATTAGAGGTTCTTCAGGACTTGTATCAGGCACAGAACCACTATATGTTATTGATGGAGTTCCTGGGGTAGACCCCACAACGGTAGCTCCAGAAGACATAGAAAGCTTTAATGTGTTGAAAGATGCATCTTCTACTGCTATTTACGGTTCGCGAGGGTCTAATGGAGTAATTATCATTACCACCAAAAGAGGAGGTGAAAAAGATATGGAATCTGCGGTAGAATACAATAGCTATGTTTCTTTAGACCATGCTGCTAATAAGTTGGATTTATTAGATGCAAACCAGCTGAGAAAATATGTATCTGATAATGGTTTATCTTTCACAGATGGCGGGGCTAATACAGACTGGCAAGATGAAATACTAAGAACAGGTATATCGCAAACCCATAATATAGCTTTTACTGGTGGAAGTGGTAAAGGTAATTACAGAGCTTCTATAACCTATTTAGATTTCAGCGGAGTAGTAATAGGTTCGGAAAAAGAAAGAGTTGTAGGGCGCATCAATTTTAATCAAAGAGCACTTAATAATAAATTAACAATACAAGGAGGTATATCAGGAACTTTTGAAGAAAACAACTATGTAAAGTATGATGGAAAAGGAGAAAGAGATGTGCTTTTTCAAGCGTATCAAAGAAACCCAACTCTTCCTGTATACAATGAAGATGGATCATTTTATGAAGTTGATGGCTTTGAATACAACAACCCAGTAGCAGCCGTAGAACAAGTACAAGATGAACGGTCTGCGAAACGTTTTTTAGGAAACCTGAGATTGAATTATGAAATAGTAGAAAATCTTACAGGAGGAGTAAATATAGGCTATACAAGAGATGATCAAGAACACTTTTATTTTGAGCCTAGCTATTCGAATGTAACAACTACCAATGGCTATGCTTACAGAGAATACAATAATGACATTTCTAAAATATTAGAAGCTACTATATCATATAGCAATAGTTTTAATGAAGGACATAACCTAAGTGCAGTGGGCGGATATTCGTTTCAAGAAGATATATCAACTGGGTTTAAGGCACAAGGACGAGATGTAGGGTCAGATTATGTGCAATCTCACAATTTAGCCCTTTTAAATGATGTAAGCATTGGAGATGTATCCTCATATAAAGGGGCTAATAGATTGGTGTCTTTTTTTGCAAGAGGTGTTTATGATTATGAGTCAAAATATTTTCTTACAACTACTATTAGACGAGATGGATCTTCAAAGTTTGGAGATAATCATAAATGGGGATGGTTTCCCTCAGCATCTGCAGCGTGGGATCTTACGAAGGAAGATTTCTTTGACCCAAGTCTTTTCAATCAATTAAAGGTAAGAGTAGGGTGGGGGATAGTAGGAAACCAAGAAATAGACAGGTATTTGTCGAAAGACCTTGTAGGTTCTGGAGGTTCTTCAATAGATCCTAATACAGGAGAGTCAGTCGTTGTTTTTCAACAAATACGAAATGCTAACCCAGACCTTAAATGGGAAGAAAATGAGGAGTGGAACATTGGACTAGATTTTGGTATTTTGAAAAATAGAATAACAGGTTCTTTGGATTATTATAGGAAAAGAACTTATGACCTTCTGGCAGAATATGAAGTGCCTGTGCCACCCAATCGCTATGGAACAACCTATGCCAATGCGGGAGAGATTACTAATAATGGTTTTGAAATAAACCTTGCAGGTACAGCCATTGAACGAAAAAATATAAAATGGAAAAATTTAATCTCATTTTCCACTAATAAACAAAAAGTAGTTTCTTTATCTAACGATCAATACAATCTGGAATTCAGAAAAGAAGGTTGGATAAGTGGACGTGGATTGAGCGATGTTTGGACACAAGTAGTTATGCCAGGAAGTGAATTAGGAACATTTTATGGATGGAAATACGCAGGTATAGATAGTGACGGAAAATTTGTGTTTGAAGCACCTGATGGTTCTTTAACATACGAACAAAACGACGAAGACAGACAAGAGATAGGAAACGCTCTACCTGATTTTGAGCTGGCTTGGACAAGTCAGTTTAAAATTTATAAAAATTGGGATATTAGCTTTTCTTTAAGAGCTGTAGTAGGACACGACATTCTTAATGTAACCCGTATGATATTTGGAAATCCATCGGTATTACCAGATAGAAATGGACTTCAGGAAGCTTTGGATCTGGCCGGCACTTTGAATGATAGTCCAAAATACTCTGATTTCTATATAGAGGATGGTTCATTTATCCGTATGGACTATCTTACCATAGGCTATACTTTTGATACCCAAAATGTAGGATGGCTCAAGAATGTGAAAGGTTTAAGAGCTCATTTTACTTCCAATAATTTATTTACACTTACCAATTATAGTGGCTTAGATCCAGAAATGAGCCAAAGTGGAATGACTTTTGGTATAGATCAGTATAGTGTATATCCTAAGACAAGAACTTTTTTGGTGGGATTAAGTGTTAAACTTTAAAGAAGTTTGTTATGAAAAAAACATTGGTATCGTTGATAAGTATTGTACTTCTAAATTCTTGCCTAAACTTAGACGAGAAGGTATATGATAGTATTCCAGAAGACCTATATCCTGAAAATGATGGACAAATAGAATTACTAACCATTGGAGCCTATAATGAGCTTGGTAGATTGGTAGATAATGGAGAATGGTGGTTTGCTCAAGAGGTAACAGGTGATGCAGTGGTCGCTCCTACGCGACTTACAGACTGGGACGATGGAGGGCGGTGGAGAGAACTACATACTCATACTTGGACAAATATGAATAAATCAATAATTGATATGTGGAGTAATCTTTACAATGGCATTACAGAATGCAATAAGGCTTTGGAATATTTAGGAGATAATGAAGAATATAAGAATGCAGCAGCACAAATGAAAATACTCAGGTCATTTTATTATTATTTACTTATAGATAACTATGGGAGATGTTTTATATAACATCATTTTCTAATGCACCCTCAAATCCGCACAAAACAAGAAGAGAAGATATATATAATTCTTTGATAGAAGTAATCGATGATAATATTTCTAATTTGGCAAATCCTTCACATAATAACAAATCTGTTGTCAATAAAGCAACAGCCTACACATTACTTGCTAAACTTTATTTAAATGCAGGTGAATATACAGGTACTCCCCAATGGCAGGGAGCACTGGACGCTTGTGAGGCGGTTATAAAAATGGATGCTTTTGACTTGGAAATAAGTCCTCTTGCTCCTTTTGTAACAGACAATAAGAATTCTATGGAGAATATATTTACTATCCCTTTTGATGAAATTAATTTTCAAGGATTTAATCTTCATATGAGAACTTTGCACTACGATAATGACCAGACTTTGATATGTTGCAAAACCGTGGAATGGTTTTGCAACAATGGAGGATCATTACGACACTTACGGAAGCGGTGATCTAAGAAAAGGAACTAATGGTGATGGTTATTTTCTTATTGGTCAACAATATACTGTTTCCGGCGAGGAAATAATAGATGCAGATGCAAACGAAAACTTAGTGTTTGATAAACATATACCAGCATTGAAATTAGATGCCACATATACTACAAAGGAAATAAGAATGTCAGGAGCTAGAGTAGTAAAATTTGAAATAAAAAATGGAGCAAGACAAAACTTGAGTAATGATTACCCACTATTTAGATATGCTGATGTGCTGTTGATGAAAGCAGCTTTAATACGCCTTAATGGAGCGGGAGATGGTACCGCCGCTGAATTTGTTAACAAAAAGGGACTCGTAAGGGGGTAGGTGCTATTACTGCCGACTTGGATAATTTATTAGCTGAAAGAGGACGAGAAATGTTCTGGGAAGGACATAGAAGACAAGACCTTATCCGTTTTGGCAAGTTCGGTATTGGATGGTGGGAGAAAGACCCATCGGCTACTGAAAGAGAGATTTTCCCAATACCACAATCAGCATTAGATGCGAATCCAAATTTGTGAAAAAATATAATCAATAATACTATGAAGACAAAATATTTAATTTCATCTATAGCAGCAATTGCTTTGTTTCTTATGTTATTATCTTGCGATACGGAAAAAATAAAAAACCTATTATATATGTTGAAAGTAACGGATGGATTTCATATACTTGGAGGTTCTGTAGGAAGAACTGAAAAAATCGTCCGCTACTTTAATGAAAAGTGGTGTGGTAGATGAAGATGGTGATGCTGTTTTACGCACAGGAATGTACGAAAAGTTTGTATATATTACTGTTGATGGAGGAGGTTTCTCTTTCGATTTCAAAAGAGGTATTGATATTCAATTATGGGGAGGAAGCGATCAAGAAACTACAGGTACTCTTACTACAGGCACACTTGTAGAAGATGGAGATGCTATGAATGTAGAAACTACAGGATTTTATCACGTTATAGTTATAGTAGATGAGCAAACCTCAAAATATTTCCTCAACAAAGTAAATTCTTGGGAGTAATAGGGCGCTACTGCTTAGATGGGTGAATTCAGACCAAGATCTTGATGATGAGGAGAGCTTGAGTAGTACTACTTCCTTTTGGAAGGTAGAAAATCTCGAATTAGATGAAGGTGAAATTCAAAGTTCGTTATAACGATAATTGGAATCTTGAAATAGCTGATGATGTAGGTGGAGAGGTAAAAGCATTTACCAATCTTGGAGGTTCAATAAATGAACTTTCTCTTGGAGGAAAAAATATTTCGATGAAAGCAGAGGGCAGAGGTAGTTACACATTTACCTTAAATTATGATGTGTCTGGAAGTAAGTTTACTATAGATACAACCTACACAGGAGACCTTGCACCTCTGCTTGCTCCAGACGAACATAGTTGGGCGCTAATAGGTGCTGCTGGAAACGGTTGGGACGATGATATAGATATGGGAAATCCTCAGATAGAAGACAATATATATACTTATACTTTGCAACAAGATTTAAATATAGGCACATTTAAGTTTAGAGCTAATAAAGATTGGGTTTATCAGGTAAATGCAAACAATTCTAACCTAGAAGACAAAACAAGTAATATAGAAGAAGCAGATGAAGGTAATTTCGCCTGTATAGCAGCAGGAGAATATGATATAACCTTAAAGATAACTTACTCGCCTTCTTCTTATTATTACAAGGTTATTTTTGATAACTACACCGCTGCTCCATAAAGGGGTGTAGTACAGTATTATAGTTTTTTGAAGTTGATACCCTGTATAATTGGCAAGACAAGATGTGCAAAAACTGTGTGTGTTTAGTCTGTTTTGCTATCTGTATTGTTGAGGGAGGTTGAGATTGTAGGTTGCCTCGTCCTTTTTGTTTGAGTTTTTTGGATGTGTGTGTGTAAAAACTTGGTGTAAAAGAGCCTATTTGCGGCAAAACCAAGTAATAAAGCCTATATGTAATTTGAGGATGGTTGTTTTCATCATTCAACCGCAAAGGTTTCAAAATACCTACAGGTGGCATGGTTTTTGTTCACTACGCTCAGTTGCTTCTTTTTGACTGACAAAAAGAAGAGGAAAAAAAGGAACATAAGGAAAAAGCATTTACAAGCTTGATTAGGAGTTAAACATTAAAAAAGCTACTAATATTACTAATTCTGCGTAGCAGAATACAATCGCCCTATTTTTCATAGCATAAAAAAACAAGGAGCAAAAGGCGAGAAGATAAGATCTTATCCGTTTCGGCAAATTTAATAGCGAATGGCGGGAAAAAGATTTCTCAGATTCTACAAGATATTTTTCCTATACTGTAATCAGTAGTAGATGCGAATCCAAACTTATAAGAAGATATACTATTTGTTTCTCACATTTTTTAGTTTATAACGATAGTTATAAAGTTGGTGTTTCTCTATTGCGGTTGATGGGGTGATATCTGTTAGTTCTTATTTTTTCATAAGGGGGCAGTTAAAGAGTTAATAGCCAAAATTTTGCTCTAATATACCAAAAGAGTTTTCCACATCTCTTATAGGTAGAGGTAAAACGTGAAATTTTTTTATGTTAAAACTTTCTATTTTTACAGTACCAACAGGAGGAGAGACTGAGTTTCCTTGGCTGTCTTTAAAGAAATTTTCGTATTCGGGCCAAGGGGCCTCATACCCATTTTCCATAACTTCTTTTAGTTTGCCTGTTCTTACCAAATCGTACCAGCGATGACCTTCTCCTGCCAGCTCTACTCTTCTTTCGTGCAATATGGCTTCTATTAGCTCTTGCCCAGAACTTGAAACATCAGGTAAAACAGAGTTAGCTTCACCTTTTGATATTGCATACTCTCTTGCTCTTTTTCTCACTTTGTTCAAATAAGTTCTTGCTTTGTCTTCATCATCTGTTCTAGCACAAGCTTCGGCATATAATAGATAAATATCTGTCAAGCGTATGGTGCGGTCGTTATAGCCTGAATACCTCCAATCAGTAGAATTACCAAATGTTTGCCTTTCGGAATCACTGGGTTTTCTATAAGCTTTTATAAACATATAACCTGTTTCTTGATTTATATATGTAGATGGTGTTTCTTCAAATCTTTCTAGCTCCCAATCGAATATAGAATCTGCTGTTGCTAAAGTAAGTTCCCTTCTTTTATCTCCTTCCTCGAAAGTTTCAAATAGGTCTTTTGTAGGATGAAAAACAGCTTTTCCTCCCGCATGGCCACACATTTGTAGAAAAAGTGCCCCGTTGCCATATTGGTCGTGAGGTCCGTCAAGCATATATTGGACTTCCAAAATAGTTTCATCACTATTTTCACCTTTTTTTCTGAATAAGTTTTCATAATCCTCTCCAGACCATAAAGGCAATTCTTTTAAGGGTTCTGCAATTTCTTTGGCTTTTTCCCATAAAGCTGAGTATTGCGAAACATTTCCATTTTCATCGTATTTTCCTGCCCATTGTGCATATGCTTTTACCAATAGCCCGCGAGCAGTCCTCTTTGAAAGCCTGCCCTCTCGTTTTACGTCTGTTTCTGGAAACTCTTCGGTGTTTAAAGCGTCTAGTGCATCTCTTTCTACTTGTTCATAAGTTTCATCGCGTGTGTTCCTTGGTAGCTTATTGAATTCGCTGGGAGAAATAGTTGTATATACAGGCACTCCACCAAAAGCTCTTACTAAGTTGAAATAATAGTAGGCTCTTAAGCATTTGGCTTCTGCAATCTTCTCTCTTTTGTATGTCGCATCATTTATTGGGTTGTCTCCTGCTTCTAAATTGTTGATTATTTCATTTGCTCTTGAAATACCTCTATACGAAGAATTCCAGATGTAATTAGAGATAGGAGAATTAAATAAGTTTTCGTAAAAACATAGATTGTTCCATCCTCCTTCGTCTTGGCTCACTACTATGGCATCGTCGCTTGCTACATCTATTTCTCCTCTAGATCTGGAACTTTCATAGTGCATTAATGGATTATAAGCTCCTGCCATTGCTTTTTCTACCCCTTCTTTAGTAGAAAATAAAAGATCGGGGGTATCTTGCCCAAGCCTTCCTTTGTCTAAAAAATCTTTGGAGCAAGCTACAAATATCGCTAATAATACTGCTAATGTGATAATTTTTTTCATAATTACAAAAGTGTTTAAAAGTTAATAGAAGTCCCAAAACTAAATACACGTGCTTGTGGGTAGGTACCTACATCTATCCCTTGTCCTTCCCATATTTGCTCTCCTATTTCGGGATCTAAACCTCTATACTGGGTAAATGTAAGTAGATTTTCGGCAGCAATAGACCATCGCCAATTTGATATTTTAAGTCTTTCAGTGAATCTTCTAGGCAATGTGTAGCCTATCTGAATATTTTTTAATCTTACAAAACTACCGTCTTCAACATACCAAGATGACATAACAAAATTTCTACTATTACTAGATCTCTCATAGGCAAACATTGTTTGGCTATGATTCTCAGGTGTCCAAGAATTATAAATGTCGCGATGTTTATTGTTGTCGCTACCTGCATTCATCAAATAACTGTTCATAGCATTGACTATTTCAAATCCGTGCATTCCCATCCAAAACATTGACAAATCAAACCCTTTGTAATTTAGAGCAATGGTTAATCCCCAAGTAAAATCGGGGATAGGAGATCCTAAAAAGGTCTTGTCTTCTTCATCTATTTTGCCATCGCCATTTATGTCTTTGAAAATAAAATCCCCTGCTTTTGCATCTACTTGTCCGGAAGCTGCAGCTTCTTCGTCGCTATTAAATACGCCTATGACTTCGTAACCATAGAAAGAACCTATTTCTTGTCCTACGGCATGTTGTTTTATAAGTCCAATATCAGGCATAGAAGTTAAATTTATAGGAACATTTTCTGTACCTAATGCTAAAATTTTGTTTTTAAGAGTTCCTCCATTAAAGTTTATTTCATAGCTTAAATTTTTGTTAATATTATCTCGCCATAATATTGCAAACTCCCATCCTTTGTTAGATACTTCACCTATGTTTACGTATGCTGCTGAAGATAAGCCAGAATAATTAGGCAAAGGTTGGCCAAGCAACATATCTTTGGTCTTTTTATCAAAATAATCTATTGACACATTCAATTTATTAGCAATAAACCCTATGTCTACTCCTGCGTTGATAGAAGACACTGTTTCCCATCCAAAATCAGGATTGGGTAAAAAAACTACTGCTGCTCCTGTTGCTACGTTGTCGTCAAATATGTAATCGTACTGCCAACTTCCTGTGCTGACTGTTGCTTCATATTGATATAGCCCTATGTTTTGATTACCTACCTGGCCCCAACCACTACGTAATTTAAAACTACTAATGTATGTTCCCAAAAAACTATTTATGAAAAAATTCTCATTATGAATTTTCCACGCTCCTGCTATAGAAGGGAAAACACCATATCTATTTTTTTCTGAAAATACTGAAGAGCCATCACGTCTTACTGTTCCCGTAAGAAGATATCTATCATTATAATCATAGCTAAATCTTCCAATTTGTGAAATTTGTGCTTTATGGTCAGGCCTCCCGTTTGCATATTGCACCTCACTTGCAGCAGTAAGTGAAGCTCCTTCAAAATCGTTGCTTAACATTCCAATTTTGGTAACGTTAACATTATTTCCTTTCCATTCTTGTGCTGTGTAACCTCCTAACACAGTGAAATGATGTTGATTGATTGTTTTGTCATATGTTAAGGTGTTTTCCCATTGCCATTCTTGTGTAGTAGTCATATCGATGTTTATACTATTGGGAGAATGATTGTCGAAGTCAGAATAAAAATATTCTTTGGAAAATTGAGTCTCTGTTATATTATTAAGATCTACACCTGCTAATGTTTTAAATTTTAAACCGTTTAAAATTTCTAATTCAAGAAACCCTACAAGGTTAGATTGTCTTCTTTCTATAATGTCGTCAAAATTTTCTGTTGCATAAGCTACGGGGTTTTTAGCAGACGAAAAAGGAGCTCCCAAATAATTACCATTATCGTCTTTTACAGGTAAGGCAGGAGTTAGTTTTTGTGCTGCATTAAGAGTGCCATTATCATACCAAGTAGGTAAAACTCTTTGTTCTGATAACATAATATTCATATCCAATCCTGCATTCAAAATATTTTTTTGAATACCAATTTTAGAGCTAACATTGGTTCTACTATAGTAAGAACCAATGACCATACCTTCGTTATCAAATTGCCCGCAACTTATGGAATAAGCAATATTCTCACTTCCTTCCATAATCGAGAAATAATGCGACTGCACAATGCCTGTTTGCGTTATTTCTTTGAACCAATCTGTTGTTCTATTCGTGTCTAATGGAGCAATCAGAATGTTAGCTGTTGGGTCGCCTTGCTTGCGTACATCAAACCATTCTTTTGAGTTTAATAAATCAGGAGATTTCCAATAATTCTCAAAACCTACATATCCATCGTAAGAAACTCTAAAAGTGCCTTTTTCCCCTTTTTTAGTAGTAATCATTACTACACCGTTAGCACCTCTAGACCCATAAATAGCTGTTGCGGAGGCATCTTTCAAAACATCTATTCTCTCTATATCGTTAGGGTTTAAAAAATCTATATTATCCATTTGCAAACCATCTACTACATAAAGAGGGTTGGAATTGTTGATGGTGCTTGTTCCTCGTATTCTTACTATTGTTCCTTCTCCGGGTGCTCCATTGTTTTGAAGAACATATACACCGGGTGTTTTTCCTTGTAAAGTTTGAGTAACATAGGGGCCTGCACTTATATTCAAGTCTTTAGCCTCAACAGAGGCAATGGCACCTGTTACAT
>JAQGDQ010002078.1:0-10287 GCA_030141605.1 Tubiluchus corallicola
TATTAACTTTTTTTTAAGTATTAACTTTAAAAAATTAACTTAACGAGGTTAATTTGGCCAATCATATGACTCTGCTTTAATGATCGCAAATGCAAAATGGCCTACTTAAACAGAGGTGACAATGAAATTTATAACTATATTGAAGCCCGAGTTGTCAGGTGAAAATGATTCAAGGTTAACATGCATGTAAAAATTACAGCATGAGCACTTCTAAGTACGTTTGCGCAGATTGTAGGAATGGCCAGTTAGCAATAGTTGAAGTCCAGCCGCAGAGTTGAACACTCATCTACAGGAATCAGTGACAACTATCAGGATTATGTGGTAACCGAGCACACTCATAGGAATTCACATTCAGGCAAAATGTTTTCTTTTCTGGTCAATCTTTATAAACCTTAATAAACGATCTTCAGGGTCCAAATTAATTCAAATGTGGTCTAACAAACAGTTGAAAAAATGTAAAAAGTGGATAAAAGGATGCGAACGACCATGTGATTAGTTAAAATTAGAAAAAATACGTCGCAGGTATGATGTGTTCGTATATTCAAAGGCAAAAGAGACTCGTAAATATATTTTGTCGCACATTTATTATAAAGCAAGGCTAACTGGCTTAGTTTCTTTATTATACTTATGTCTCTACATTTTGTGGTGCTTTGAAACTTCTTCTCTACATTCTGTTTAAATTAAAAAGTCAAATATTAAGATTTTTTTCTCGTTAAGCAGTGGCTACTTCAGTTTGAGTTTAGTTTTTGAGATTCTTCAAAGTTTGTTTGTTGATGATGTTACTAACACGGATGAGTCTAATTGCTGTGGTTTGTGTTACAAGTTGATTACTAATTACCGAATTATTATCCAATGTTCTTATTGCAATTCATATTACCATCGCAGATGTGTATCTATACCAACCTATATTAATAATAATGATCCATTCATGTGCCCGGTGTGTTATGACAATGTCTTTCCTTTCTCTAAATTAGATGACTCTGATTTACGTAAATTATTATATCATACTAAATTTGAAGATTTTAGCGATCAACCAGATATTTTAAATAGTCAATGTTTTACCTTAAATAACAACGATCAGCATGATCCTGACACTATAATACCGTCTATTACCTCACAATATTTTTCTCCTGATGAGTTTCATTTATGCATTGATAGTAACTCATCTGATTTAACTATGATGCACATGAACGTTGTCAGTCTAAATGAAGAAAAAATTGAACTTATTCACGTATTACTTTCTCCTTTAAGAAACTCTATTAAAATATTAGGCATTTCTGAGACACGACTGAGCAACGTTTCTGTATCAAATTATGACCTTCCAGGTTATTTTGATCTCCTAAGACATGACTCCAGTTTGAAAACACATATCGGTGGTGTGGGTTTATATATCCATTCTTCATTGACGTACTTTGATAGATCAGATCTTAAGCTTAATGTTAATAACTGCGAAAATTTATGGATAGAATTGGACTCAAAACAACATGTTGGAGTTGTAGTTGGGCTAATTTACCGACATCCAGGCATACTT
Organism: Tubiluchus corallicola; assembly: GCA_030141605.1. NCBI lineage: Eukaryota > Metazoa > Priapulida > Priapulimorpha > Priapulimorphida > Tubiluchidae > Tubiluchus > Tubiluchus corallicola. The sequence continues at coordinate 1,532 of JAQGDQ010002078.1, forward strand.
TGGATTCCTTAAAGCATTTCAAATCTGAACTTGAAAGCACAATCAAAATTGTAAATGCGGAACACAAAAAATTATTTATTATGGGTGATCTAAACATTGATCTTCTGAAATGTGATAGTCATAATTTTACAGCTCAACATATTGATATGTTATTTTCGTAGTTTTGTTACCCTTTAATTACAAGACCAACCAGAGTCAAATCAAAAACTTTAATTGATCACATCTATAGTAATTGCATAAACACTGAAATTAATTCTGGTATATGCCTTTATAATATTAGTGATCATTTGCCAATTTTTGCAACAGTAAAAAATATTAGCGTAACTAGAGATAAAAATTACAAAATTCATAAACGTAATTTCAAAAATTTTAATAAACAAAAGTTTATAGATGACTTAGAAACTAGTTTCTTAAATTTTGAACAATATCTTACCTGTAATAGTCCCACAGAATATTATAATTATTTTTTAAATACATTAATTTCTACTATAGATAAACATGCACCATTAAGAATGCTTTCAAAAAAAGAATGCAAATTATTAGAAAAACCTTGGATTACCAGAGGAATACTTGTTAGTGTTAGGAAAAAACAAAAAATGTATGTAACATTATTTAAATCTAATGATGTGAATAAGCAAAATAAATATAAAACATATGCCAATATCCTGAATAAATTAAAAAATAAAAGCAAAGAACTATATTATATTAAGAAATTTCAGTCAGCTAATAAAGATATTAAATCAATGTGGAAAATAGTCAATGAACTAGTAAAACTAAAAGCCCAAAAGAATTGTCCTACTAAATTAGTTATTAATAATGAGCAAATAACCCAACCCCAGTTAATGGCTGATAAATTTAATAAGTTTTTTGTTGAAGTTGGATCAACATTGGCACAAAATATTCCAAATGTCAATAAGCATCATCTTTCGTATTTAACTGGTAATCTCGCTAATGAATTTAGATTTGAACCTACTAATGAAGTAGAAGTGCTTTCATTATTAACAGGACTTAAGGGTAACAAAGCCCCTGGTGCAGATGGTGTCAGTAATTTTTTTGTTAAAATTGCTAGTTCCGTCATTTCCAAGCCATTAACTTTTATAATTAATCAATCATTTAATACTGGTATTTTTCCTGAACAGCTTAAACTCACTAAAGTAATTCCTGTTTATAAATCAAATAGTAAAACTAAGTTATCTAATTATCGACCAATTTCACTGTTAAGTGTTTTTTCTAAAATACTTGAAAAAATCGCATTTAATCAACTGTCCTCTTTTCTTTTACAAAACAAAGTTTTATATGACTATCAATTCGGTTTTCGAAAGTCGCATTCAACAGCATTAGCATTAATTGAAATAACTAATAAAATTGCAGAGGCACTTGATAATGATCAGTATGTCTGTGGTCTGTTTATAGATTTATCAAAGGCATTTGATACGGTAAATCATTGTATTCTTCTAGACAAATTGCATTATTATGGTATAAGACATTCAGCTCAATCATGGTTCAAAAGTTATCTTTGTGATCGTCTCCAGTATGTCGAACTAAATGGATGTAAATCCAATACACTTCCAATTAAGCATGGTGTTCCCCAAGGTTCTACTCTAGGACCACTTTTATTTCTTCTATATATAAATGAAATGCCACTAAGTTGCACAAATTTAATCTTCAGACTTTTTGCAGATGACACAAATATTTTTTTAAGTGATTCAAATGTAGATAACTTGGAGAGTGTTATGAATACCCAGTTAAATAAAGTAACAGAATGGTTGAATGTCAATAAGCTCTCATTGAATATTAATAAATCTAACTTCATGCTTCTAAAAAAGAAAAGGAGAACACCATCAAGAAATATAACCATAGTTCTTAGTAATGTTATTGTTGAAAAAAAGTCACATGTTAAATATTTGGGAATATTTCTTGATGAGCACTTAGACTGGAAGTACCAAATAAGTATAATAAAGCATAAATTGAGTAAAACCTTGGGAATCATCTATAAATTACGCAAGTTTGTTAATAGAGAAACATTGATGAAAATCTATTACAGTTTAGTCTACCCATATCTAATATATGGCGTCATGTCTTGGGGTGATGTATATAAAAGTAATCTGGAAGCTTTACAAATTACCCAGAACAAAATTCTCAAACTAATATATCATGTAAGATATGACCATCCCACAAATATAATTTATTTGTCTGTTAAAACTCTTAAAGTGAAAGAAATATATGACATGTATTGTCTTCATTTCATGTATCAGTATCATAATTCACTACGTCCACCAGCTTTTCAGTCATACTTTAGTCCAGTTCCTTTTGATCATTACACAAGATATTCAGTCGAAAACTATGTACTCCCCCTTCCAAAAACAAATATAATGAAACAGTCATCTAAATATAATGCTATTAAAATATGGTCATCAATTCCGCATGAAATGAAAACTCTTAATCTTTATCAATTTAAAAAAGCATCAAAGAATTACCTACTGCAACGGTATAATTAACTCGCAATTTTACTCATCCTGATTTTAAGTTACTAACAAAACTTATTTTGTTCTAATGTATGCTATAACTGATGAAAATGTAATGTTAATTGTCAATTGCTTCACTTATCTGGAGGAGGACTCGAAAGCTCAATGCTCCTTCCCCCTCCTCACAGTAACTCGCATAGTTTATTTATTTTTTTCAATGTTATATCAATTTATATGTATATTTGAGTTGCTGTGGAATAAATAAATTCAATTCAAAATAAATAAATTCAATTCATTTCCCTGTATTCCGTATTGCAGATGTAGGTGGCGTCACAGACGCGTTTTTAATAAAGTAAATAAAGATAAATTCAAAAGAATGTTACAAAGTATTGCGTGGAACGATATTTTAGACTCTAATAATGTCCAGACTGATTACAGGTCATTTCAAGTTAATTTGCTAAAATGTTATGAAGCGTGTTTTCCCCTAAAACCTTGTAAAACTCGTAATGTAGGCAAACCCCTTCATTACTCCTGGTTTGTTAACAAGCGTTAAAAGAAAAAAAATATATTATGTTTAAAGAATACCTAAAATGTCCTTCTCAAAATTTATTGAAGGAATACAAGCAATATAAAAACAAATTAACAAATTTAATAAGGCTGTCCGAACAAAAGTTTTACCAAGCCAAAATTCAAGAAAACAAGGGCAACATATCTAAATCATGGCAACTGTTAAGTCAGATAATCAATAACAGTATGTCTACGGGCAATAGCCAATTTAACTTCCTACATAATGGCATTGAAATTAGTGACCCAAATGAGTTAGTGAATAAATTCAATAGTTTTTTTTGTAAATGTTTGGCGCAATATTGCAAACTCCCTCCCGTACACCAATTTGCAAAAAAGGTAATGTGATTATTTAACAACCCCGTGTGATGAATCTATATTCATTGAGCCTGCTACTACCCATGAAGTGGAAAAACTAATTATGTCATTAAAATCTAATGTTAGTCCTATTTATGACAGCGTAACTGCTGATGTTATAAAGTCCGTATGTAAGGAAATCGTGGAACCACTTATCAACCTTTTTAATTTATCTTTTTTGACAGGTGTCGTACCTAAGGAACTAAAAATAGGTAAAGTAAAACCAGTTTATAAAAACCAAGAACGTAACCTATTTGTTACATACCTATCACTTTCAGTTTTGCCAATACTGTTTAAGATCATGTAGAAGCTAAAGTATAGACGCTTGATAAACTTCATAAATAAACATAACATATTGTATGAATGCCAGTTTGGCTTCCGCGAAAATCGTTCTACTGCTTGTGCACTGATGAATAAAATTATTAATTGGATTGAAAATAAAGAATATATATTAGGATAGGTCTTACTAAGGTATTTGACACTGTCGACCACGAAATTTTGCTAGAAAAGTTGACCTTTTATGGGATTAGAGGAATAGGCTACAAATGGCTTGAAAGTTATTTAACTGATAACTGAAAACTATTTGTTTACTATAATAACCGCACTTCTGAAAAACTAGACTTGCATGTGGTGTCCAACAGGGCTCCATTTCGGGACCACTACATAGTATTGCTACGACTACTATGCTACTTTTAGCAGTAATTTTAATTTCTGTACATTGTCAATATGTTTTACGGTGTTTTCAGTGGACATAGAAGTCTCTTGACTTCAGTTCATAAATGTATTATAAATATATAAATAAATAAAAAATAAAATAAAAATAAAATGAAAGCAGCAACTACACAGGGGTCTACATAAAAACAGAGTTAGCACTTTTTGATCTCTTTCTGTAGTTTCTTTAATCAAAAGAAGCTTACTACACAGAATTAAAAAGCAATATCCTCACAGGGGTCTACACAAAAACAGAGTTAACTCTTACTACTCTCTTTCTGTAGTTTCTTTAATCAAAGGCACCTTACTATGCAGAAATAAAAAGCAGTAACCTGACAGCTACAAAAGGCTCCAGTTAATTACTGCTTTCTATTTCTGTATCCCTTCACTCAGTGCGCAGTTACTGCTTGCATACGCGCTGTATTATCTTAGCAAATCAATACAAAGTTTTACATGTCACATGACTATGAACAATGGGATTAGAGAAAAATTAGCAGCTCTTGCTGTTGTCCAATGTCAGAGGAGGAGCAACAAGTTTTTGTATATGAGAAAGAACTTAAAGAATTTGAGTTTTTCAAAAGAGTACACAACTTAAGCTTTCTAAAAAGCTGAGGGAGTATCTAGTTGGCATTGAGTCGGCAAAACAAAAAGAAATAATAAAAAATGTGCCCGTTAATGCCTTTGAATCGTTGGGCATTTTGGTACAACCTGTAATTGCTTGATAACATTCTTGATGGTAAAAAGCCATAATACATCAAACTTTAACTTGAATTATGTGTAAAAGAACATTCTTTCAGTATAACACACAGAAGTCCTTAAAGAAAATCTATTTAAGCAGATGCTGGCATCTACAGTAAATGTGGTAACTAAATTATACGGTTAATTTGTTACAGGAGTAAACCTTGTAATCCTGTTTATCTGTTATCCTGTTTGGCGACCGCACACCATATTCACGAATGTTTAGCGTTTATGCAGTATTCAAAGAACCACCAGCTACCAGTTTGGGTGACTTCTACATTAAATCCCAATGTAGATCAAAAGTTATAAGACTTCCTACCTAGCATGGATTAAAAGGTAAATGCCAAAATTCCCAAACTGAAATGCTTTCTTCTTTCTGGAGCAGTTTCAACTTGGAACATCAACAATTACGCTTTGAAATTAACTTTATGCCGTTTTGAGTTTCCAGGTGATTACTGCAGTTGGTTGACTAGCAAGAAACACGATGTCACTTTCGCGACGAAAGTAAAACAAAAACGAGAGCTTTTTCTTCTGCATTTTTTTTTGTTCAATATTAACTCAACAAATAACTTCCTATTTTAACTAGGTTAACTCCTCGAACCAGTTCCTACAGCTATACGTAAATTAATTCACATTGGCTTCTTTACAGCGGGTGAATCGTGAAGCCTAAACTTCACCACACTCCCCCAGAAAAAAGACAAGAACAATTATTATCAAGTTACAATACACAAACTATTCAAGTTCGAATTATTACTGCTAAACATATAGTAATGAAAATCTTATTATACATTTGCACAATCACATCAAACGTTTTGACAAATTTATAAACGTGTTGCATGTTGTTTAATTTTTGCACAAGCATCTAATGCAGCAGCACGTTTGGGTAAAATTTTGTGCGAGGGTTCAATGTGCTGATGCTGTGCAGGACAAGTGCCTTTTTCACCTGCACTTGCATCAACTGACCTAGGACACTCAACAGGAAACAATTGACTCAAAGAACGAGTCAGAATATTACCATTACTAGTACGAACTTTAGCAGCTCTGATTTTACTGTCCTTACTAATAATGAGATTAACAACTTTCCCCACTTTCCACTGACCACGGGGAAGTGAATCTTCAATCAATACTACATCGCCTACATGAGGCTCAAATTTCGACTTAACGCGTTTTTGGCGTACTTGGCGCTCCGTTCTTTCTTGGAGGCTTAGCAAATATTCATTGCGCCAAATTTTCCAAAAAGAATCTAAATAACCAACACCTTTCTTCCACATTTCGAAAAGACGTTCGCCAGAAAGATTGTACCTGTTGGGAGTGTAATCGGGATCTGATTCGGATTTACTGTACACTGGCGCATAATTTAAAGTGCGCATGCTCAAGAAATGACTTGGAGTTAAAACCAAGCTGAAATCTATGTCTGACTCAATGTACGTAATAGGACTGTTGTTGATTAAACTTTCAATTTCCACAGCAAAGTACTCAACTGACACTGATAAAGAGCCCTACTACCAATTGTTTTGCGTAGAGAGCGTTTAATAAGGCTCATTAAACGCTCGTAAACCGCGCCCATCCAAGGCGAAAGCTGAATGATAAAATGCCAATTTATACCAGTTTGTGCTATGTATTGTTGCACAGAACAAGAATTGAAAACCCTTTGAAAAATCAAATCCAACGTCTGCTTAGCAAGATATTATCTGATATTATAGTTTCGGGTACACCTCGGCGACCTATAAAACGTCTCAGACACATAATAAACGTTTCAGTAGACAAGTCCGTGACGAGTTCTAAATGTACCGCTCTCACTGCTAAACAGGTGAATAGGCACACATACGCTTTATTGTAAAATGGTTCACAACTCCCAGGTATACAATATTTGACTGCAAGGGGGCCCATGTAATCGAGGCCTACATGTGTAAAGGGTTAGTTTCTTGGACTCTATACGGAGGTAATTCTGGCATTGGCGGTAACTTATAGGCTCCACCTTCCATTTTCCGACAAGTACGGCACTTATTTAAAGTTTTCTTGACCAGTTCCCTCCCAGAAGGAACCCAAAACTCTTTACGTAATAATACTAAGATCTGCGATACGCCAACATATAATAGGTCCCATAGTACACCTTTCCCCTTTAAAAAGCTTTACAGTTCGATACACCCAGCTAGTAGTGTTTAACAGCCTGTTTTGACTAGAAAATCGGTTCATATCAAACATAGACAGATCGAGTGTTAAAAACTGCGTCTCATAAAGTATGCTACTGCCTTTTCTTAGTTCGCTATTTAGATCTGTCAGTCGTTCAGCTTCTAGAGGTGGCAACTGGCCCTCAGGCCAGTTACTTTCATTTTCTTTGAGAAAGTGCGGACCCTGTAGCCAGAACGAATCTATTTTACTGACACCTGACCTAGTTGCGCCATCAGCAGGGTTCGATTGAGACGGAATGTATCGAAACTGAGTGTGAACCTGCTTTCGAATCTCACAAATTCGATTTTCGACGAACACCGACAACTGTTTAGGAGTTTGCAACCAATAAAGTGCGCATAACGAATCCGTAAATATTATACGCCTGGTTATGTTCACATGTAGCTGGGTTTCTACAAAATGTAAAGCTCTCACTTCAGTCAAAAAACAGCAAGCAGATCTAATCTAGGAATCGAAATATTTTTCCTGCAAGGCGCGTTTTAGCAAAAATTAAGTTGACAGCACAAAAATCAGATTTTGTGTTAGTCTCTCTTAAATGAACCACTGTGCCCTATCATTGCCCTATCGACCCAACCGAAGCTCCCGTAGTCAGGTAATTAATTAATCAAAGCAATCAAAGCGAGTGTACTGTGAAAGTTATTTGTGAAGTTGAAATTGAACACTGGTAGAAACAACTAAACACTAGATTGCATGTTTGCACAAAAACTGAAACACTTTTATTGCACTAAATACACAGTAAAATGCACAAGTAAAATGAAGATCACAACTGCTGCACAGAGAGGCAGAGAGACAGTGTGAGTGTGTGACAGAGAGACAGTGTGTCCCATGAGTTGTACGACTGCACTGCCTGAGACAGAGAGTGACTAGCAGTGAAATCTAGCCAGTTTATATAGGTAGAGAAGTATGCAAGAACTTGGCTTCACATATCCCATTACAGTGAAAATAGGGGAGATACAGTGAGTTTGAATATTCACTGGACCGAACAATTGTATTAAGGGGTGAATTGAACTAGTAAATGTTAAAGTAACTAATCAAGAGATGGCAGCACCTAAAATATACAGTTACAACTTTCACATGTACTTTATATAGTTATCGAGGGTTACGATAACAATACTATGTAAAAAATCTGCGTCATTCGACCCCCATTCTCTAAGGTTGAAGCCTGCCGACGAAAACAATAGTTTACTCTGACTGTAAAGAACTTTGGCTTCATCTAGAGTGGGAGTTCCTGAAATAAAGTTGTCGACATAAATGTCGCGCAAAATTTGTTTAGCTACAGGAAATTCTGTTTCTTTTTGTTTAAGATGATGACTCACTGTACCTGAGAGCAAAAAAGGGCTACTAATAGCTTCAAAAATGACTCGACAGAAGCGAAATATTTGCAAATTACCAGGATCCGACGGGGGTTTGTTGACATTTTTTACCCACAGAAATCTCGTGACGTCTCTATCTTCGTAATTTAGACCAACGTTTAAAAACGCTTTTTCTATGTCGCTTACAATGCCTATTAAATGTAAGCGAAACCGCAACAACAAGCCGCATAAATCAGGAAGTAGCAATGGTCCCCTGTACAGGCACTCATTGAGTGAAGGACTGCTTTTGTTTGCTTTACATGAAGCATTGTACACAATTCGTAATTTTGTGCTTTTCTCAGGTGTGACAATACAATGATGGGGAATATAGTGTTTAATAGGACCTTCGGGAGACTCTGGAGTCACAACTTCTACGATT